>MJUU01034136.1:189913-204042 GCA_002080025.1 Modiolus philippinarum | reverse complement strand
AGGTGCACATCTTCAATATATATAGAAACATCCTGTGAAGTTTCAAAGATGTGGGTTGAAAACTGTAGGAGGAGTTGATTTCACAAAATAGGTACCCTATGTTAAACTTTTTGTTAAAAAATGACTAAGTTCCAAAGTCTGGAAAAATATGAAAAAATTTCCCAAATATTTCCATAAAGTCAGGTGCACATCTTCTATATATATAGAAACATTCTGTGAAGTTTCAAAGATGTGGGTTGAAAACTGTAGGAGGAGTTGATTTCACAAAATAGGTACCCTATGTTAAACATTTTGATAAAAAAGGGACTAAGTTCTAAAGTCCGGAAAAATCGGAAAAAATTTCCCAAATATTTCCATAAAGTCAGGTGCACATCTTCAATATATATAGAAACATTCTGTGAAGTTTCAAAGATGTGGGTTGAAAACTGTAGGAGGAGTTGATTNGCTCTTAAAATTAGCTGCATCAAATCCTACTGCTTCTTTTTCCTTTTTCAAATTTGAATAACTGAAAATTGCAACAATAGTGTTGTTGTCTTTTACCAACCATTCAACTCTCTTACTGGTAAAAATAGGCATCACTGAAGTTCTTTGCTTTCTCCTAGCCTTGGAAGCTGTAGGTGCACTCATTAAAATGTGAAACCACCAACATGAATTTGGTCTTGTGTATTCAATGTAATATGAGTAAAAGATTCACTTACTGAATTTTCATATTTTTTTGTAAAAATATAATTTTTAAATTATACACTAACAGCAACATTGAGTGCCAACATAATGAAATCATAAACAAGAGGCTCTCAAGAGCCTGTATCGCTCACCTGGACCATGGCCAATACATAACTTCAAATCAACTTATATGTTAAAGGGTCTCATTTTCAAACTGCGTAAATAAACATTTATGTTATATGATCCAACTTTAATTTAACTATTTTCCCTATTGCATGCTATCTTGGATAAGGGATGGATCTGCAGGACACAATTTTAAAGAAAATTAAGTATTGTGCCAAAGTTCATTTCCAACTGGCCAAATGGTTTTAAAGAAGAAGATCTTTGAATGTACTCCTATATTAAACTATGTTTCCCATTGGTAGCCAATTAAGATACATTGTGACTAGCCAAGTTGTTTCTGATAGAAAATTCTTTATATGCTCTTTCCATACAGTCGAGTAATAAATTAAGTTCCCCGCAGATGGCCATGTTGGATGACATTTAGGCATAAAAGTCACAATACATATATATATTATAGTCAGCACCTCATAAGCATCATTAATGCCAAGTTCTGTTCAAATTCATTCAGTGGTTTTCAAGGTTAATTCATCAACTGCTCACTAAAGACTTTATTTCCTAATATTTTTTATCATTAAGCAGTAAATGAAGCTGATATACTAATTCAACATTCATGTCAGCAGAGTTCATAGAGATTACACCCTAGAATACTTGTAATGTACACAATATGTTTATATAGGAAAATCATTACAACATGAAATAAAGTAAAGATTAAGAAAGTATTTTTGCAAAAAATTGCAGAAATTTGCACAAAAACACTGTTTTTTCTCTAAATTGAATAAGAAATAATTTTTTAAATAAAGTTATAGTAGGGAATTTCTCTACAGCTTAAGAGAGAAAAGTTAACCAAAGAAGATTTGAACACAGAATTTACAGGGAAATAACCCATAAGGGGAATTGGTGAAAAACGGCCAATAAATCATACACAGGCCTTTGGATTTTCTTCAAAATTTCAGAGTATGTAGATCTTGATATGCTGAACATTTTTTATTAACACTTCACCTCTATCTATTACAGTTTTTGAAATAAAAAATAAAAAATCCGCAAATTTTGAAAAATTTACGGAAAAAGGGCTATAACTCTCAGACAGGTTTTCCGATCTTCTTCAAAATTGCAAAGCAGATAGATCTCGGCATTCTGAACAATTTTACTCCATGTCAGATTTTTGATATCTGCAATGGTTTTAAAGTTATTTGCCAAAAACAGCAATTTACCCCTGTGTTCTATTTTTAGTAACAGCAGCCATGTTGTTTGGTTTTCAGACTCCTCGGATACAATTTTGAAAGTACATACCCTGGTGATGATCCAGGCCAAGTTTGGTTTAAATTGGCCCAGTAGTTTCAGAGGAGAATATTTTGAAAAAAGTTTACGACGGACGACGGACGCCCTGTGATGGCAAAAGCTCACCCTGGCATAGCCAGGTGAGCTAAAAAAAGATTTTTTTTCAAAGGGAGGTAATTCAGTTTTTAAATCAAAACTTGTGTCTTCAGAAACTGAAATACAACTGCTTTATACCTTTTAGGCCTTAGAGAAGTACAGTAATTCATTTTTGGAAAGCAAACATGCCTTTTGTTGAAAATATGCAATAAATTAGATTTAAGGGGGTAGACCTGGGTACGATTAAAATTTTCCCCTCGTTTAATTTTCCTAATATTTTCAGTATTATAACTACACATGTTCTTTCAGCAATTTTCAACAATTTTTACCGTCCCGTTTTATGTCTAGTGGTCATCAAAGATACCCTGTTTCCTCATATTATTTGGTCCGTTCAGGACTTGATTGTGGTGTATAAAATTAGCCCTAATTATGTATTTGATTTAGAATTATTTCAAATGCAAAATTCTGTAGTTTAGACATGTGTGAAAGTAAGCATGAATAATGATAGTAAATTTAAATAGTTTGAACTGAAATACATGGGTGTTCTGAATAATATAGGCTGAAATTTTTCTCTATTTTGATCACTATTAAACACTTCTTGTTAAAAATTCTGTCACTTAATATTCACCAAAAACTGAGAATAGAAAGAAAACTAGTATTTGTAAGATATTTCAAAATTTTAGAAAATTCTACCGTCCCATTTTTTCTTAATTTAGAATAAAGTTGGTAAAAATCAATAAAATTGCTGAATCTGTGCTATAAATTACCTCCCTTGGAAGAAATCTGACTTTTACATATTTTAATTAATATCTTTGGACAGTATTGCAAAAATGTACAGTAAAATGCACTCAGTATAAATAACTGGTTGGGTATTTGTTTTCATGACAAAATTAATATTTATTTGCCGTGCAGAAAAAAATTTACAATTTTAAAATTTTGATAATACCTATTGTAATGGTTCTATTTGTAAGTAATAGAAAAGTGAAGAACTGAGTTATCTCCTCCTACCCCAGGTCTACCCCCTTTAGGAAGTAATTCTTATAACATCAATATGGTGCTAAACTGTCCCTCTTGGTCATTATTTTGGAGTATATCAGTTAAAAGGCTTACAGTGACTACAAGATGGGTTATAAAGAATATAAAGTGAATGTACAAACATTAACAAAAAACAATTCTTTATTTATTGTTGCTCTATATTTAAATAAAAAACATCAGTTTGAAATATCTTGTTGTTTCCTAAACATTTTCCATCATCAAATGTGGAAATGTGCTTTTAGTTCCCTTTAAATCAATTAAATGCATGTGCATCAATTTCTTTATCATATTAGATCTCTTCATTACTTACATCTTTATTTAAATATGTTAAAAGTGATTCTGTTTCATTCAAAAGTGTAACAACACATTTGCCTCTTATATGAGTAGCTGGTAAGGTCTCTACTTGTCGTGATAAGAAAAGTTCTCTATGTTTTAACTGATGTTTCTGTTTCTCAGACACATCTTCTTCTCTTGCTTCAATTTCACTATCTTCCAGCATGTCTGAAAAAAAAAAAATTTTTCAAAAGTGGCATCAAAGTAAATGGACTGTGCAGATCTTCATTATTTTTCAGGTCCTCAAATTAGAAGATTTACAGGACAGACAAAACAAATATTGCATGTTTTATGCACAAATGTGTGATAATACTATAGGACTTGCCTTTACAGACAAAAGTTAAACACATGAGTTTTGAAGCAGATGTTATAGATGTTACTGAAAAAATAGACTCATTGAAGAATTGTGAATGCAATACTTTGATGCTCCAGGAAATACACCAGCTTGAAAAAGGAACTTATAATTACATACCAAGTTTGAAGACATTGTATGTTTTAGTCATATAAGTCTGAAGGCAAAAAACCCTTACCCAAAAATTTGAAGTCTCAAGGGGCTTAACACTGGAAACACTTTGACAGTTGTACCAATAATTAAACTGAACTCGATTTTAATGTACAGTCATTAACTTTCAAATCAAGTATGAGGACAATCTGAAAATGCAATGACTAACTAAGTAGGAGCAGTCACAAATGTTAGCTAATCCCCTTGCCAGCTTGTCAAGAATTAATGGTCATAATAACCCTAATATAATCTAAATATGTATGTTTGTCAAAGCTAGATCCACTGAACATGAAGATCATTGATGTGTGATATGAACAATGATGGAAACTTTAACCCAAGTCAATCAGTCAGTCAAGTGTAAAATGTAGGTCGAAGTGACCCAATTATCATCTGAAGCTGCAAGACTCTCCAAGATGCATCCATTGTCCAAAGGTGATTGATGTGACACATGACTCTTGTATCTCAGATATGAACCTTAACACAAACTATAAACCTGTGTCATTGAAGCATGAAATATAGGTCAGACTTTTCCAATTATCATCACAAGTTGCATCACACTCCAAGACATATCCGCTGACCATAGATGATTGATGTGCCACATGTAGTTTCTCAGATATGAACCTTAACTGCAAACTTTAACCTGGGTCATTGAAGCATAAAATGAAGGTCAGAGGGACCAAATTATCATCTCAAGCAGCTTCACCCACTGACTTAAGATGATTAATGTGCCACATCATATGTAGTTTCTCAGATATAAACCTTAATGCAAACTCTAACCTGGGTAATTGAAGCATAAAATGTAGGCCATAGTGACCCAATTAGCATCTGAAGCAGCATCACTCTCCAAGATGCATCCACTGAACAAAGATGATTTATGTGCCACATGTAGCCTTAGGCCAATTAAACCCAATGTGTAGAAATTCATCCAACCCCATGAAGAAATATGGGGCAGGTGGGTGGAATTTATTTTATATACCGGTAATTTATTTTTATCATGTTTATTGAGGATCTTGTCGGTTGTTCCTTCCAAGGTTGGGCGGAAAAAATCACCCCCGGTATTTACCGGTGGAATTAACCGGTAAATACCGCCCTGGACAATACTCCTCAAGTGGACAATGCTGGACGATTGAAATTTTCAATGGTCAATTGCTGGACAATACAAAGTTTAAGTGGTCAAAACAAATTCTAAGTGGTCAATAGTAAATTTTTTGTTATATTTATAATATTACATTGTATCTGACTTTATTTTTTTTCAATTTTTGTTTTGTTTTCTACCATTAAATACTGCCCTGGACATTACTCCTCAAGTGGACAATACTGGAGGATTGAAATTTTAAGTGGTCAATAATACATTTTTGTATATACATTGTACCTGACTTTATTTTCTTTTAATTATTGTTTTGTTTTTTTTTTATCTTTTACAATGTACAAACTGGACAGACTGCAAACTGTTTATTGTCTTTTACTACCTAAATGGTTTTCCTGTCCATTTTACCATAATTAATCCCTTAAATAAACACCACAAATACTATATATTTTGACAGCTATAAATTATACTTGCCACACAGCCACCTGTTTGCTAACTAATTAAGGGTATCATATAGGTATATACAACAGGTAAATCTAACAACTCTGTGGCTCATTAATGACATCTTATTAGATAAACAAATGAATAAAATTAATTTGAAACATATTAACTGTATCAACCAGTATCAATATGCACAAATGTATTTCATTTGGCCAGTATTTACCACTATGGCTATTACCTTTAAGTAGAATTTGAACATACAACTTTATGATACATATTATTATTTCAATTGTCTAACATTATGATTACATGTATGTACAAACTTTTAACCTACTTAGCAATATGTAGCCATCCCCCACACTTGTCTGACAAGGTTATCAAGAGGTGTAAAGGTTCAAAATAGTAAGACTGTCTTTTATTTCAATTGTCCAGTATCATCCAGTATTGTCCGGTATTTACCAGTATTGTCCACTGCCCCTGACAATACTAGTATTGTCCGCCTTTTTGCCAACTTTGGTTCCTTCTGTTCTGTTTGAGAGTGTGTTCCCAACATGTCAGATAAATGATAATGTAGGTCATTCACTGGTGTATCTAACACCCGATACAAGGTCACTAAAGGTGTCAAATATTGTCTTGGAGTTGTTGAAATTTGAAGCAAACTAGCTTTCCCGCAGCAACTCCACTGAGTTTTGTCAACTACCATAAATGGCTACGCGTAAATGGAAATGTATATCAGGTACAGACACGAATTAAAATACCAGAATTTAGACGCCGCAGTTTTTTTTAAAATAAATTAATCTCGGATAGGCCAATTTTCTAGGGACGGGCAGGGATGAAAATCTACCAATTAATTATAATTGGCCATAACGCAAGCTTTAATCTGAGATGGGACGACGGATGGACAAGATGCTATGTCAGCTCCACAACTCCTTTGGGCCAGGGGATAACAAGAATATGTGTCTAAACAACATGATGATCTGACTCATGCTTTATTTGGTGATCAGTTGGATGAAGTTGGTTGGCTGCAAGGATATATTTTTCAATGATTTTTGTTTAATCATATCCAAATGTGTAGTTAGAAAAAAATGTATACAGTGGATTCCTGTTAATTGCATACCTTATTTGTGAGGAAAAAATATGCAATTAACAGGAATATTCTATTAAGAGGAGTTTTCAATCTTGCTATAAAAACAAGTCAAATAACTTGAAAAGTATCAAATGATGAGTTAATCATTACACAAACACAGAGATTACAGTCTGTTTTTACAAAATTATTAATTGATTTGACATTTCATAATTAGATATTTCATTTTATAATTATAGTGCTCCCTCGTTATACCACCCCTCTTTAATGGTAGTCCCTCAACTTATCGCCAAACATTTTCAAGGTACATTTTTCAAAAGTTGCATAGTTTCTTTGTAATTTATTCCCTCCATATATCGCCACCCTCACTTATCGCCAGAAATTTCTCTGGTCCCAAAGGTGGCGATATAACGAGGGTGCACTGTAGTTTTTTCAGAATAATTTGCTAAAAATATATACTTTTAATGTTAAATTTCACAAAACATGTCATGATTTGAAAATGAAACTATTCAATTAACAGAAATTTTTTAAGTATTCAATATGCAATTAAAAGGAATAAATAATAAAGAAGCATATAGTAAATGGTTTTGTGCAGCAGAATTGTATGCAATTAAGAGAAATATACTATTAAGAGGTATGCAATTAAATGGAGTTGACTGTATAACATGTACAGTAATATCAAACAATGTACATCCTTCAAAGAAAAAACCTTCAATTAAGAATTGAATGCATTATTTTTAAGTTACATTGGGATATGAAAGGGTTGACCGAAGCACATTTTTAATGAAGCACGGTAGCGCTTCATGTTGAAAATGTGCGCCTGGTCAACCCTTTCATAGTCCCTATGAAACTTTAAAACTAGAACTGTCGCGGAATGGCAGCCAGGTATACCCCCCGCTAACTTAACCCTGATTCAATATGGCAAGTGTGTATTTAAGTGTGTGTTGACCAAATACAGTTGTGGACACAGTACAAATGTGGACATAATACAAGTATGGACAAAATGATATACCTCCCCCCTTTTTCTGAAAATATTAAAAGACAAATTATCTCCCCTTCAAAATTTCGGACAGCAACCATATTACTTCATGCACATCTTCAGATGGTGTACTACAACTTTGTAACATTTCATCAAAATCCAAGCAGTGGTTTAGGAGAACATGTGCTGACAAGGTTTGTCCACCCCCCTTTTCCGGAGAACATGCGCTGACAAGGCTCGCCTCCCCCTTTTTCCTGAAAATATTCAAAGACGAATTATCTCCCCTTCAAAATTTCGGGCAGCAACCATATTACTTCATGCACATCTTCAGATGGTGTGCTACAACTGTGTAACATTTCATCAAAATCTTGCAGCCGTTTAGGAGGACATGCGCTGACAAGATATATGGATGGACAGACAGACAGACTGACGGACAGGGTGATTCGTATATACCCCCCAAACTTTGTTTGTGGGGGGTATAATAATGCATTCAATTCTTATAATTACATTTTAAACCCGAAATATAAACAAGAGGCTCTCAAGAGCCTGTATCGCTCACCTGGGTCCTGCAGCACTATAATTCCCAATTGATGGTCCATCTTTGGTGGTGTATGTACATAAAAATCAGAAACTTTTTATAAAATTTAATTAAAATTGTTCAAGCAGTTTCAGAGAAGATTTTTGAATGCAGTTTCCAAACTTAAGGGGCCTGCTGCTAGCTATTTAACATAAAACTTTGAAGAGGGTCACACAAGGACTATCATATCAAAATTCTACTGAAATTGTTCAAGCAGTTTCAGAGGAGAAGATCTTTTTATGCATTTCCCACTGGGTCCAATGTTAAACTAAGTTTTGCTACTGGTGGCCATGTCGGAAGACAGATCAGCACCAAAGTAACAAGCTTAGTCTAAATCTCAGAAGTTTCATTTATGCAATGTTTAAATTGAATCCATTCAATGGTTTTCCATGATATCTTTGTATGCATTTCCCCTTAGGGTCCAATTCATTGCTGGCAGCCATGTTGGATGATGGATCAGAACTGAAATAACAACACTTGGTCAGCTTCTCATAAGCAAAGTTTGGATTAAATCTTAAGCAGTTCTCTAGAAAAAGATCTTTTGTTAAATTAAGTTCACAGCTGGTAACACTTGGTCAGCACCTGACAGGCATCATTCATGTCATGTTTGATTTAAATCCATTCATCAGCTCTCTAGAAGATATTTGTGTGCATTTCCCATAGGGTCCAATGCTGTCGGTCATGTAAGATGACAGATTGGCACCAAAGTAATAACACTTGGTCAGCACCTCATAAACATCATTTATGCCAAGTTTGGTTCAAATTCATTCAGTGGTTCTGAAGTAGAAGTTCTTTGTATGCATTTTCCCATAGGGTCCAATGTTAAAATTAAGATCTCCACTGGCGGCCATGTTGGATGATGGATCGGCACCAAAGTAACAACACTTGGTCAGCACCTCATAAGCATCATTCATGCCAGGTTTGGTTCAAATCCATTCAGTGGTTCTCAAGAAGAAGTTCTTTGTATGAATTTTCCCATTAGGTCAAATGATAAACTAAGTTCCCCGGCCATCTTGGAAGCGGTCGGAAAACTTGAATGTGTTTAATAAAATATAGTCCTTAACATGCTGAACATTTTTGCAATTTAAACTTGACCTCTATCTCAAAGCGTTTTTGAAATATAGGACAAAAAGTAAAAAATCACGAAAAATTTGACCAATAAAGGGCCACAACACATATATGGGTACTTAGATTTTCTTCAAAATATCCATGTTGGTAGATCTTAACATGTTGAACATTTTTGCAATTTAAACTTAACCTCTATATGTTATAGTTTTTAAAATAAAAAACTAGACATCAGAGAGATGGCAGCCATCTCTGTGGACCCCGCTGTATATAAGTGCAAATTTAAGTGTGTGTGGACACAATACAGGTGTGGACATAGTTTAAGTGTTGACACTACGCAAGTATGGACACCATAATCTCATCAAGATATTAACAGAATGTAATATCCGAAAGCAATAATCTGACCTTGAAGACAAAGATCAAGGTCAAAGATCACCAATCATGGTTCATGACACATTGTCTTCAAATGATCTATCTTTATGCAAAATATCAAAAGCCTATCTCAAAAGACAAAAAAGATATAGCCCGGACACGACTTGTCAGTACGAAAGCAAAAATCTGCCGTTGACGACAAGGCGACAAAGGTCAAGGTCAAAGGTCACCAATCATTGTTCATGACACATCATCTTGAAGTGATTTATCTACATGCAAAATATCAAAAGCCTACCTCAAAAGACATTAAAGTTATAGCCCCCACACGACTTGTCATTAGAAAAGCAAAAATCTGACCTTGACGACATAGGTCAAGGTCAGAGGTCACCAATCATTGTTTATGACACATCATTTTGAAAAGATCTATTTACATGCAAAATATCAAATGCCTATCTCAAAAGACAAAAAGATATAGCCTGGACACGACTTGTCAGTACGAAAGCAAAAATCTGCCCTTGACGACAAAGGTCAAGGTCAAAGGTCACCAAGCATTGTTCATGACACATCGTCTTGAAGTGATCTATCTACATGCAAAATATCAAAAGCCTACCTCAAAAGACATAACAGTTATAGCCCAGACACGACTTGTCAAAAGAAAAGCAAAAATTTGACCTTGACAACAAAGGTTAAGGTCAAAGGTCACCAATCATTGTTCATGACACATCCTCTTGAAGTGATCTATCTGCATGCAAAATATCAAAAGCCTATCTCAAAAGACAAAAAAGTTATAGTCCGGACACGACTTTGTTACGGACGGACAGACACATGGACAGACAGAGCAATTACTATAGGGCGTCCGCCACTATGTGGCTGGGCCCTAATAAAAACATCAAAATTTTGGAAATTTTACGGAAAAAGGGCAATAACTCTTAGATGGGTCATCAGATTTTCTTCAAAATTTCAGCATGGGTAGATCTTCTCATGCTGATCATTTTTACCTCGTCAGATTTTTTATATCTGTAACGGTTTTTGACTTATTTGCCAAAAACTGAAATTTACCCCTATGTTCTATTTTAAGTAACGGCAGCCAAGTTGTTTGACCTAAGAGACATACAAAATAACAAATTTGAAACTAGATACCCTAGTGATGATTCAGTTAAAGTTTGGTTCCATTTGACCCAGTGGTTTCAGAGGAGAAGATTTTTGAAAGTGATCTAACGACGGACGGACGACAGACACCAAGTGATGGCAATAGATCACCCTGGCATAGCCAGGTGAGCTAAAAACAACTTTATTTACAGGGAAGTACACAATGTACATTGGGATTATATTTTTACAAATTCATCCGCCACATGAACACATGGTCAAATGTGCTTCATGGAAATTGCAACTTCACATTGATATGCCACGTGATCAATGTTCACCTATCAAACTGACGGAATTCAAATGAATATTCATGAAATGTAATTATACTTTAGGGTAAACCTCACACTTTAACCCTATTTTCCATGACAAGTAAAGCATGAAGTTAATAACATAGATATTTTTTTAAATTATGATTTTTGTTCAATTTCATGTTGTATACCTTAATGCGCACTTATAAAAAGTTTCATCATAAGTAAAAGCATACATCCTTCATCTGATCTTAAACCTGCGGGTAAACTTAACTTGGGACAGATTGACAGACCCGAACACTATATGCCCCCTACTTTAATAGGCAGGGCATAAAAAGTTCTTTAATAGATAAAAGTCCCTTCTTAAAAGATCTGGAGAATTAGTCATAACTGTTATTGGGTAATGAAATAGAAACTTCTTTGCGTTGTGTTTATGTTTACTACCGTTCAGCCATTATATACAATCTAACGTCATAAGAGTAAATTACTTAGATACAAAGCGAAGTTACTAATGAAAGTCAAGTTACTTGGCGCCGTCGGCCGTAAAATGGCGCGAAATATCCGACATTCTCGTAGCCGGCAAAAGTTAAAATATAACAAATATAAATAAAATTAAACTTAATGTCTCTAGAAATGAAAAGAAATTAAGTTAATGTTAATCTACTTAAGTGGCGTATCACTGAAATATTGTCTTCTACCACACTAAAAATTATCTAACATTTTGTCCATTGTTTAATGTTTTCTCTAGCTGCTCTCGCTGCCGCTTGGCTATGTGTTGTCGTCGTTTCTTCCTCCATAGAAATATCATCTTCATCCTGTTCTATGTTGTTCACATTTGTTTGAATTTCGAGAGGATACAGTTTCACAATTGGACGTGACGTTCGTCCTGTTCTAGTCCTTATTACAGCTGCTCTTGTTAAACCATCATTGCCTGTTACAAGTCCCTCAACGATAGCCAAGTTCCATCGACTTCTTGGTTGCTTATCCTCATGGATTTGCACAATATCTCCTTCACTAATTGTTTGTATATTGTTCCCAGTTTGGCAATGATACTCTCTGAGTGATGTCAAATATTCTGACTTCCATCTGTTCCAAAAAATGTTCCATTAAAACTGACTGTGATTTAAAACGTTTCAACAAGTCAAGTTTACCACTGTTTGTCGCACTACTGTTATCAATTTCCTGTTGATGGTACGGCATCGCAGTTATCCTCCTCCCATAAAGTAGATGCGACGGCGTTAACGGTTCTTCGTCTTCAATATCCGGTGATAAATACGTCAGAGGTCTATCATTAATGATAGCCTCAACTTCAGTAACTATAGTCTCAAGTGTCTCTATGTTAACATATGATCTTCCCAATGTTTTTCGTAAGCAGTTCTTTGTCACCTGATGAGACGCTCCCACCAGCCTCCATACCACGGTGCGCGCTTGGGGATAAACATCCAACTAGTTCCATATTTCGATAATGTATCATTTAATGTCTCTGATTTGGTTAGTCTCTTGATGGTTTCGGAAGCTGCTAAGTAAGTCGTGGTGTTGTCTGATAACATTGTTTGTGGTCTAGATTTACGGCTGGCAAATCTCCTAAAAGCTTGTAAAAATGAGTTCTCCGTGAGATCAGAAACAACTTCGAGGTGTACGGCCCGCATCGACGCACACATGAATAAACATATAAAAACTTTTGTCGCTGATCCATTTTTGTCTCTAACATAAAGTGCGCCAGTAAAATCAACTCCCGTTGTAGAAAATGGAGGTGCTTCCAAAAGTCAAACTTTAGGTAGCAGTGGCGGATCCAATGCAGTATACAGTTTCCCAATGAGTTTCTTACACGTTATGCAATGTCGCAATATACTTCTCACGTGTTATCCAATATGCTTGTCGTAGTTGAATTACTGTTGTTAAAACTCCTGCATGCATCAAAGTTCTATGTATTTCAAGCACTGTTAGCTCTGTAAATGGGTGATTCCTAGGTAATAAATAAGGAAATTAAGTCTTTTCACATACCGGCGCATTGTGAATTCTCCCGCCACAACGAATTGCACCATTACTATCCAAGAAAAGTTTTAACTGTTTCACTAAATTTGGGCATTTTCCATCCTTCGCTTTAAGAAATGTAATTTCGTCCAAATACGTAGTTGATTGAGAACTAATAATCCACGCTTCTGTGGCGTTCTGCAGTTCTGTACTAGTCACAAATTTCTCTGTAATACGTTCAGCTTGATTTACTCTACAATGCCGTATAAAACGTAGTACATATGTGGTTATTCTAAGTAGTTTCAATAGTGTACTGTATGCTTCAATGTTTACAACTAGTTGAATTCCAGTTGCATTTTTTTTTTGATCCACCGGCGTGCTCGATTCCACTATGTCCAATTCTATTAATAATACAGCTGAGTTCATCGAATTCCAATTTGGCCAAGTAGATTTATCCTTTATCCAGTCTGGTCCACTAAACCACAGTTAGTTGTTTTCGAATCATGAGTAGGTTATTCCCCTGGTTAAGAGATCTGTAGGGTTGTCTTTTGTAGGGCAATAACGCCATTCGTGATTTTTCGTCAATTCCTGGATTTCTGATACTCTATTCCTGATGAACTTCTTCAATTGTTTCGATGTAGACAGCCACTGCAAAACGACCTGACTATCAGGCCAAAATACTATATTGTCAATATCTAAAGTTGAAGCTACGTGCTCGGCAAGCCTCGCTCCTATGAGTGCTGCCATCAATTCTAACTGTGGCAAAGTTAGTTGTTTAATTGGTGCAACTCTGCTCTTTGACATTACTAAACATGTACATTTTGTATCATGTTGATTCAATATGTATATTGCTGCTCCATACGCTAGTAGACTTGCGTCCACAAATACATGTAGTTGAGTTTTTTCATTGGTCCAATTGGTAGTGTAGCATCTTTTCAATTCCGTGTTTGTTGATTTCTCCATATCAGTAGCTAGAATTTTCCACGTTGTCTGTATTTCCAACGGTAGTTGCTCATCCCACTCAAACCGTTGTTTCCATAAATCTTGCATAAGAATTTTTGCTCTGATGGATATCGGACTTAAAAATCCTAACGGGTCATATATACGTGATGACTGTTTTAAAATT
>MJUU01034136.1:164498-176983 GCA_002080025.1 Modiolus philippinarum | reverse complement strand
ATAGTAAATGTTTATAATACTTTTCAACTTCCACAAGGAAACAGAAAAATTAAACCCCGCCCCGTTTTATCAGGACGAAACTGGACGCCATTTTGATTTCGAGAATCTGAAATTCCTATTGGTCAATAGTATTCTGCGCAAGCGTTCTCCTCACCTCCCTCCAAGAACTATCTATATAGCTAGGCTATTCCATAGCCTAGCTAATTTGACTTTAATCTACCCGATATCAACTGGGAAGACCAGCCCATCATCAATAGGCAATACCCAATCAAAACCAGCCAAACATTCCTCGATATTGTAGCTGACAATGGATTACAACAAATAGTAGACTTCCCAACTAGAAAAGAAAATACTCTGGACTTAATGCTTCTATCACATCCATCATTCAAACTTAGATGCAAACCAATCCCTTCAATTGGAAACAGTGACCATGACATTGTCCTACTTAAAACCAGTAAAGCGTAAAATATACTTATGGAAGAAAGCTGACATCGGGGCTGACATCTACAAAATAAAAGAAGATCTAGCAGCATTTGGAAACAACTTTCGGAGACGTGGAATCACTATGGCAGACTTTAAAGGATACAATCCAAAGCACCATTGACAAAAGAGTACCATCTAAGATGTCACAAGGGAGACACACACACCCATGGATCAACACATCAATCAGACGAATGATCAACCACTAGAAAAAAGCACACAAGAAAGCGAGAAAATCAAGAAAAAAAATATTAGTTATTTTTGACATGACCACAAATCTAATCTCTTTTAGAATATGCTGCCGAGGTATTGGATGGTTGTTTTGAATATGAGTGTAAAAAAAATCGAAAAAATTCAACTTGAAGCAGCTAGAATAGTTAAAGGACTAACAAAATATTCTAGTAAAGAATCCTTATATTTTGAAACGGGATGGGAGTCACTTTCAGAACGACGAAATAAATGTAAATTTACAACATTTTTATAAAATGAACAACAAGTTGTGTCCCCAATATCTTAATGACTGTTTACCACCCACAGTGTCTGAAAATAATCGATATGAACTAATTATATAGTTCCAAGATGCGGGTTAAGAGTTTGTTCCTTCAGCTGCAATATTATAGAATAATCTTGACAGAGACATTCGTAATTCAAGTACAATCTCTATTTCTAAAAACAAATTAAAACAATTTAATTTTAGATCTCCAAATTATTATGCAGAAGCCAATAGAAAAAGAAACATATTGCACACTAGATTAAGACACCAGTGTAGTTCTCTGAATGCGGATTTGGCAAAAAATAATCATTTTGTTAACAACCCAAGCCGTTTCTATGGTGCTCCATATGAAGATGCAATACATTTTTTTCTTGAATGTACCCTTTATGGAAACGAGAGAGTTAGTCGAATCAGAAAATTAAATGATATTAATATGACACTTGACATAGAAATTCTATTATTTGGAAATGATGATTCTGATTACAAAACATACTCAATCATATTTGAATTAGCACGTGCACAGTGTACTCATATAAAACAAACTAAAAGATTCCAAAGATATGTCAATATCCTTCCTCTTTCTTTTTTACGTCAAAGTTGAATAGATATATACAGTTAATTTGTCTTATTTTATCATCCATCTTTTACTGAAATTAATGTATGTATGCTATTATGTATTATTATTATTAATTTTTCTATTCCTTATTATTATTGTTGTTTTATAAAAATAAAAAAATATTTGGATAATATTGTAGTTTAGTGTGCTTTGCTGCTTTGTATATATGTTTAAGGAGAGGACTATTTGTAAGTTGTTTTAACTTGTTGCTATATTTATGCAATAAAATAATATTAAACTAAAACTATCATATCTGACACATATGGATATTTTTCATCTGAATTTTTATCATGATGACCATTTTTGGGACAAAAATATTAAAACTATCGTTTTTTTTCTATGGGAGATAACTACATCATATGTATGACATCCCTTGGTCATTTTTTTTTACAAATAAGATAATGACAATGAATAAATATTTCAATGAAAATATACCAAAAAAATCCAAACATTTTTTTTTCGGAAATATAGAATTGACTGTAAAACTAAAAAAAAAATGCATTGTCAAGTTTTTGTTTGCAATTCTTGAAAAAAAAGTGCCCAACGAAAATAGCTATTGAATTTTTACCCAAGCTGTATCCTCTAACTCATTGTTTGAGCAATCTTTTACTTCTTTCTTTCCAATTGTTTTACCAATTTGGTATATTGCTTGAATCTGTTTTTTAACAGATTGAAGCAAATTTTAAAACTGAATCACGATAAGGAATAGGAATTGAACAATGACCAGGGTCATAGTAGTCGACTATAAAACCGATATGTTTAAAAAGTAAATCAAATGTCACCTCGTCTAGCCGATTGCATCAATTGAAGGATGTATCCAAAATATGTTGACTCAGATGTTTGTCCTGTTTCAAGGAGTAACCTCTCATCTAGCAAAATAGGAGATCAAATCAAATATTAAGGACATCCACCGAGTGCAATACACGGTAGTATCAAGAAACTTCGGCATTTCAGTCTTCACACGCATAAAGGTGTTACTTCTCTTCATCAAATAGCTGATCTTCTGATTGTTTACCTAAAAAAATCTTATTTTCATAGCAATTTGTTACGGAACAGCCTACCTGCGTTGTAGTAGGTAGTTTAAATAAGCAGTAAATCGACTGACCTAACGGATCGATTTTTTAGCTAATTCGGTTAGCTAGCTGACTGGAGTTTTAGATCTCCCGGGTTCACATTGTGAATTTTGTAAGGATAATCATGCTCTCCAGTTACATTTGGCTCCGAACTAAAAAAAAACGAAGGTGGTTAGATGGAGCTAACCAGGGTTTTTGTGATGTGTATTTTTTGATACATAGCAAGTATATTGACTCTCGGGCCGGGAGAAATGCGAAAGAATGTGGAAGATAGATTTTTTAGTCAATAATTCTACTGGGCTAACGGATAGATTCTCTAGCTCACTTTGAAATTTATTCTACTCAAACCGGTGCTATATGTCATCTAGAATTTACTATAAAGTATGAGCAAAGTTAATTGTTGAAGTATTAATGTTGACTTCAAAATAAATAATAATAAAAACATTGTTCCATTACTTGGTCACAACGATACGCCTTTGTGTTATTTTGGGGCTCCCTCTCTTCCTCTTTCCCTCTTGCGTCCAGAAGACAGCACTTTTTGTCAGTTACTGCCGATCTTTCCTCAGGATATGTCCTATCCAACTCCACCTTCTCCTTTTGGATTATGGTGCTCATTTCTTCTTGGTATACTTCTTCTGAGGAGGTCATGGTTGGGATTTTTTTTTTGCCAAAATATTCGAAGGATTCTCCTCTGGTTGTTGATGTGGAATGTGTCGATATTCTGTTGATCTGCATGGGCCATTCTTCCTACACTCAGAGCCATACAACAGTACTATGTAGCTATTGTATAGCTTGAGTTTTATACGACTCGTGTACTGGCCAGATTTCCAGACATTTTGTAGATTGTTGAAAGCAGCTCTAGCTTTTGACATTCGTTGTTTAATGTCAGTTTCAGCTCCACCACCTACTTGAACTTTACCTCCAGTACTTCCAAGATATGTAAATTGGTCAGTCTTTGGTAGATCTTGTCCATCTAGCGCTACTGATGGTGACAGATCGTTGTTCAGGATCATGACATCGGATTTTCTTATGTTTATTTTCAGACTGGTCAATTTCACTGGCAAACGATTTTAACCTGGAATTTTTTCTTGAATATGCTGGTGCGTGTGTGAGAGTAAGGCGAGACCATCTGTGAAATCAAGATCTTCTCGTGTTGTAAATGGGACCCATCTGATGCCTCTTGTTGTGTCTGATGTTGTTTGACTTAGAACCCAGTCAATTGCTGTAATGAACAGCGTTGATGACATAATGCACCCTTGCCTTATACCTGTCTTCACCGGAAAAGTTGTTTCAGAATCTCCAATGGAACATTCAAAGTTGTCGTATAATGCTTTAACGAGATTGACCAAGTGTTGTGGTGTTCCGTAAGATCTGAGTATTCTCCATATAAGCTATCAAAGGCTTTTCTAAGTCGATAAAGTTGATGTATGATTGTCCTTACCATTCCATTCTGTACACTGTTCTATGATGTTTCATAGTGTAAAAATCTGGTCAGTACAACCTTTCCCATTTCCTGCTTAGAATTTTTGCCATAGTTTTGCTTTGTATTGACAACAGAGTTATTCCTCACCTGTTATTACAATTACTTAGCGCTCCTTTCTTGGGTAATTTAAATGGTGATACCTTTTATTCCAAAATTTAGCTAAGGTAGATTTATGCCATATAATCTTTGAACAATGGATATAGTATGTTTGCAGTTAGGTTGGTGTCTGTTTTAAAGAGTTCTGCATTTAAATTATCACAGTCTTGGGCTTTTCCATTCTTCAAGCTTTTGATTGCTGATACAATTTCTGATATTTCTGGTGGGTTCAGTACTGATGTCAAGATCTCGTAGAGGTTTAGCAATGTTTTGTTCCTCAGATGGTGGTGGTCTCCTTTTTTATACCAGGTCACTGGTGTTTTATATTCTTTCTACTTTATTTTCTGTTTGTACCCTAAACATTATTCGCAACTTTTTGTTATTATTGATGACATGTTTGTCCATTTATCATCTATGGTTTCTTCTTCTAGATTCTGTAACAGTTGGAACCTGTTCTGAAGTTTTTCAGTAAAATCTCTCTTTACTATGTTTTCCTTAAGTTTTTCGATGTCAAAGCGCTTCTTTTTGTTATTTTTCTCCCTGTTGATCTAAGTTTAAGTTTTATGATAGCTTTTACCAATTGATTTTGACATCTAATAGTGATCTTCTCCATGTGTTGTTGATAATGAAATGGTAAATTTGATTCTCCATGTGTTGTTGATAATGAAATGGTCAATTTGATTCCTGTCTCTTAGATTTGGTGAATACCATGTTAACTTGTGTATCTCTTTATGAGGGAATACTGTTTCTCAAATCACTAAGTCGCTTGTAGAGCAGAATTCCACAAGTCTTTCACCGTTTTCATTCGCTGTCCCACATCCTTGTCGTCCTATTGTTCTTTTATATCTTATATCATCGCAGCCAACTTTTGCAAAAAGATCACCCATAATGATTTTGATGTCGTGATTTGGAGTTTTATTAATTTATTGCTGCAGCTGGTTGTAAAAAGCATCTCTCAATTCTTCATTTGCTTCATTAGCAGGAGCATAGCACTGAAAAAGGCTGATGTTGATTTGCTTTCCCCTTAGTCTGTCCCTTAACAATCTACTATTGATAGGTTTCCAATCCATCAGTATTTTCTCTACCCCTTTCTCCAGTATTACTGCTACTCCTTCTTGATGGATGTCATCCTCCCGTCCAGAGTAAAGTACAGTTTCATCTGATGCTGTTGTTATTCTTTCAGATTTAGTCCACCTGCTTTCGCTGACACCCATAATATAATGTTTGTACCGGTTCATTTCTGCTGTTACTTCAGCTAACTTTCCTGTAGCGTACATTGTCGTAACATTCTAAGATCAAATATGAATCTTGGTTTTCGCGGTATTGAGCGCCTCCCGTGTCCTGACAGTAGCATCTACTCACCCGCACTAGTATCGGTGCTTTGGAGATGCCCACTCACTGCAGTTGTGGTATTGTTCCTTGTTG
This sequence comes from Modiolus philippinarum, assembly GCA_002080025.1. Taxonomy (NCBI): domain Eukaryota; kingdom Metazoa; phylum Mollusca; class Bivalvia; order Mytilida; family Modiolidae; genus Modiolus; species Modiolus philippinarum. The sequence goes on along the minus strand of MJUU01034136.1, from coordinate 171,317 downwards.
CTGTTTCTGTAACAAAAGTTTTTTTTCCATGTTAGGGTTTTTAGTCCTAAGCGTAACATTCCACGCAAAGGATCGGGTTTTATGTAAGGGTTTTCAATCCCTTAGACGATCGCTGTTGCTTACGAGTTCCATATACCCAGATTTTCTGTCTGGATTTATTTCCAAAGCATTTGGTTCAAAAACCAAATCACAAGGCAGTGATACCATTTGACCCATAGCTGGGGCAAATATTCTACACCAATTTTAATTATTTTTGATATAAACACAAATATAATCTTATGATATCATATCTGGCACATATGGATATTTTTCATCAGAATTTTTATCATGATGACCATTTTTGGGATAAAAATATTTAACTACTGTTTTTTTCTATGGGAGATAATTACATCACAAATATGACATCCCATGATCTTTTTTCATTTTTACAAATAAAATAATGACAATGAATAAATATTTCAATGGAATCATACCATAAAATCCAAACATTTTTTTTTTTTTGGAAAATGTAGAACTGACTGTAAAACTAAAAAATGTATTATCAACTTTTTGTTTGCAATTCTTGAAGAAAAAAAAATTGCCAAACGAAAATAGCTATTGAAATTTTTATACACAAAGCTGTATCCTCTAACCAATCACTGATGAAAGAAGAGTTAAACTTTTTTCGAATTGGTAAATCAGTTTTATAGTTTGACTACATCAACTGAACTGTAAAATTGTATAAGAGTGGTTCAGCAATCTCATACTTGTTTCTCTTCAAGTGTATTACCAATTTGGTATATTGCTTGAATCTGTTTTTTTAACAGATTAAAGCAGTTTTTGAAAACTGATTACGGATAAGGAATAGGAAATATAGGGTATTAGTGGTCGTCTATTAAATCGATATGTTTAAAATCTAACTCAAAGGTCATGTCACCTAGCCGATTGCCTCAATTGAAGGATGGATCCAAAATATGTCGACTCAGATGTTTGTCCCGTTCCAATTAAGGAGTAAACTCCCATCTGCCAAAATATGAGATCAAATCAAATATTGATGACATCCACCGAGTGCAATACATGGTAATATCAAGAAACTTCGGCATTTCAGTCTTCTCACGCATAATGTCTTACTTCCCTTCATCAAATAGCAGATCTTCTCACTTTTTACCTAAAAAAATCTATTTTCAGTGCAGTGTGACGGGACAGCCTACCTGCGTTATAGTAGGTAGATTTAAATAAGCAGTAAATCGACTGAGCTAACGGATCGATTCTTTAAATCACTCGGTTAGCCAGTTTCTTGGAGTTTTAGATCTCCCGGGTTCACTTTGTGAATTGTGAAAAATGACCATGATCTCCGTTTACATTTGGCTCCCAACTAAAAAAACGAAGGTGGTTAGATGGAGCTAACCAGGGTTTGTGTGATGTGTATTTGTTGAGAGTCATACATTGCAAGTATGTATGGGAGAAGTGCGACCGTACAACACACTTGTGATGTGAAAGATAGATTTATAGTCAATAATTCGACTGGGCTAACGAATCGATTCAGTTCGCTTGGTTTGGTGGCTGGCTTGAGTGCTAAATGTTCCGGGTTCGATCCCCGTAGATCACCTTGTGAATTTTGTGAGGATGATCATGCTTTTCGGTTTCATTATATTCGCCACTGGCACCTCTTTAAGGTGATGAATCCAACTTATGCTGTAATTGTCCACTAGCTTGAGACACTAGTGCTATTATCGGAAGACGGATGCCAGTTATTGTAAGTGATTTGCCAGTCTGAAAACCCCGCATTCATTAGTATAAAGAACATTGATGTAGCATTGCTCGACATTTACAAATTAATTCCACTCAAACCGGTGCTATATACCATCCAGATTTTACTATGAAGTATGAGCAAAGTTCATTGTTGAAGCCCTAATGTTGACTTCAATTGTTTTTGAATTGCTGAACCTGATTTTGTAAACTAAATTTTCCGACCAGCACCTTCTTTGAAAAAAAAAAAATCTGATCTGTGTCTGATTCTGTCCAACAAAAAAGCCTTATACTATAGGGAAACGGGATAGAGAAAGGGGAGGTTTGGGTACCCATAAACCGGTTTAACCCTACCGCTGGCTTTTGCTAGTGCCGGTACCAAGTCCGGCTGTCCCGAGTTCCTATCGTTGTTTATGTTTGTCTTTTGTATTTTTATTGGGTTTTTTTTCTTGTGCAGTTCCTATTTACTTTCTGGCATGTGGCTATGTTTTTCGGCCGTTGTAGGTGTTTCCTGTTATCTTTTTTATTCCATTCAAGATGAAGAACAACAATAAAAGCATTGTTCCATTACTTGGTTACACCATGCATTTGTAGAGACTGTCTCATGTGCATTTTCTCCATATCCTTTCAATTTTATGTTATCTGGCCCACTTTCGTTGGAAATATCAATTGGCTGAAGCATCACCTCGATATCGTAGGTGGTTCTGTCAGGAGAAGATGTACACTCCTCCGGGAAATTTGTAGATCACATCTCCAGTGCAAGTCTTCTCATGGTGCAGCATAGCAATACAGGTACAAGACCTGTCACTCACACTGAGAACACATATACTTAGTAACTGTTTCAATACTTATCAATGTATGTGATGTTGCTGAAATGCTGCTCGAACAGGTTTAGGTTCATCGTGCATTCACGGCACTGGGGCGAGCGTCGTACCAATCTAGCTACAACATCTCCTGGTTCTGTCTGCTGGAAGTCGTATACGAAAGCCATTCTCCAACAGCCACTGATCTTCTGCTGGGTTCGCCGGTGCCGTTGTTTCATTGCCTGGCCTTAGTTCTTCATCTGTATTCCCTTGGTTCAAGCAATAATTATGTCCATGCCAGTAACATCCCTGGAACTCAAACACCATTACGGTGTTTTCCGTGGTACCATCAAAACGTACTCCTCTCATCACAGTCAGTTTATCTTTGTCGTTGTGTAGGTGTCTAGTGTGGTAACCAGTCTGGTTAGCTTCCCATTCCAACCACTCGAATGCGATCCTTTCGTATCTTCTCGAAGTCTCTCTCCGAAACTGGGTCTCGCTATTTCGGTGAACAAAGGGCCCAGTTGGCACCTCCTCCATCATTCACCACAGGTAGAAGGCATTGGCATCCGATAATTTTCTTGCTTGTCTTGGGTTCCTCGTAGTCTGTGGGTCTTATGGTGGTGTCTCTCTCGTGGTATCGATGAAACGCGATGCTATGTCCTCTTATCTATACATATACATATACTATTAATAATATTACTTCTGAACAGCTATTACAGATATTTGTTTTTCTAATCAAGCAAGTTAAAATAGCTGGAAAGTCCTGGAACATTTACAGAGCAGGACACGCTTACCCTTCCGGAGCACCTGATGTCACTGTCCAGTTTCACTGGAGTTCACACTGTGAGCGCCTTGTTTTTTAATGTTGTGTTTTCTATTTCTGTGCTTTGTATCTGTCTAACGTCATTGTTTTCTGTGTCCTCGTTTTGACCATGTCTTTGGACTTCGATTTTTGTAAATTCCACGCCTTTGTTCCTTCGGTATTTTACTGCCGTTGTTTGCTACTTCAAGCTCAGTTCTAGTACGATTCCATGTTCTGGGCGTGACAGTACTGGTACATCAACGAGATGAATTCCAACAAAGGTTCCACATATTTATTGATGTACAAAATCAGAAACTCCCTCATGCTGGTCATGTGTTGGTCTACATGTACCCTCTTGCACAGCTGGTACTTCCGTGACGTTGATAATCTTTAAACTGCTGAAGAAGAAAATCGTTGTCTGCAGTCGGTTCACATCCGGTCACTCCAAAGACGTCATTAACTCGTAAGGAAAAACCTCCTTACGCCCATACGCTTTCAGTAACTTTTACTATCAAGGAACGTCAGTGCTTCAGTCTTCATGAGGTTATCACTTCTCTTCATCAAATAGTTTCACTTCTCTTCATCAAGTAGTTTCACTTCTCTTCATATGCAGAAACTAAATTCACAGGAACTTCGGTATTTTGTTATTCATCTTGATCTTCTGACTCTTAACTAACTATGCGGTAAAATATCAATCTTCATATTTACCTGGGTTAAATATCATTACTAGCAGCTCTTTAAGGTGACGGTCTAACTCTGCTGCACCTTGTACAGGCTTCCTCTCCTGGTGTTCCCTTTCTTCATTCAATCCATCTTAGTCGCCGGAACACATCTTCGTATTTCTCCGTTAGTGTTCTGTAACTGACAGACTCCTTTGTCTTAGTGTAATCACACTTGGAGACAAAGCACGCTGGTACCATGTACACAGGAACTTTGGAACACGAACACGCTTCGCGTGACATGTATTTTGGCAATCTTTGGCTGCAGCATCACCCCGATTCGTATTTGGCTCTAGGAATACTCTGCTGCCGCATAGATGGCCTCATCTTCCGACTGCTCTAATATCGTAGGCCGGGCATAGTACAACCCTCCAAGAAAATTCCAGTGCAGGTCTTCTCCTGATAATACAGCATGCCTATATGGGCCCATAGCCTGTCATACAGCTAAATGTGGCTTTACTTTTTAATATCTGTGATGTGGCTGAAGTGATGCTCGTACAGGTTCAGGTCTATCGTGCCATCATAGCTGTAGTGTGGCCATCGTACCAATCTTGCTGCAATATCTCCCTCTTTACGGGGGGGGGGTCTTTACTAAGTCATCCGAACATGTAGTAGTGTATATAACCACTAACTCTACAACAACCATCTGTCTGTTCTATATGTGCTTTCTGAACTCTGATAAGTTTCGGCATCCTTCACTATATCCGAAATCTTAAAAAGCGTAAACCATCCTCATACGGCCAACAGGACCCTCAGGTCATACATAACAAAGCCATGGTTCCCATGCATAAGCAATGTGGTATCAAATGGATGTTGCACCAACGTATTGACATAGAATGTCACAGGACTTCTTTACCCATTTGGTATCTGGTCTCTATTCCTGGCTTGCCGCATACTACAGGACATCGTGTCTGCTCAGCTCTTGAATGAACTTCTCTACATTTTCTGCTATTCGGATGAAACGCGATGCCTTAAAAAATTGGCATTTTTCCAGCTCGGGTGGTAGTGACTTAGCTCTCCATTATATATGTCTCATGATGAAACCAAACGACAGCTGTGGCCTATTTGGTGGCCAGGTACGTCACCATCTCTTTAAACGTAGAATCCGAGACATGACTGTCGGTCGCTTCTTCTGTCCGAATGGACTTCCAGTGCGTCATGTATAGGTTCTTCGTCTCTGGATCATCCGGTGGTCAGCACAAATTTCAATGGGTTGAGGTTACTCTGTCCTGTGCTACTTTATCATAGGACCTGGATCTACTGCGCCTGGTCTCTCTTTGGTCCCATGGTCGCCTATGCCGGGCAGGTTGATATTCCAGGCGGTCTAATCTAATCATGTACTGGCCGCATATTTCACATCTCTTGTTGTAGCTGTATGAGGCTTCTTGTGTCTTCCTTGAATCAGTTTTGGTAAACACCTGGTCAAACAAACTGCAGCTGTAGGTCTGCTTCGACATCTGCCCTTCTTTCAGATGGGTCTTTTTAGGCTTATCTCGGGCATCGTTTCTGACAAAGCCTTTCAGACATTCGTCAAAGGTATAGGCATATGGATCCGCTAGTTGGCTTTTCAATAGACGTAATAGGTTTCTCTTCTCAGTTGAACTCTCACAGGGGAGCATGGTACCTGTTTCTTCTAATACAGGGCGTTCGAGATAGGAACTCTTGTGTAATTGAAAGCATAAATAGTTGTTTCAAGGATTTCAAATACATGTACCAGTAAGCGGGAATGGCTGGATTCCTGATCTATTGAAATAAACTTATACCTCCTCAAAAACAAATTGTTTATGAAATTGAAATGTAGCTATAATTTTTCCCACATGGCAATTCTTTAAATAAATTTTAACTGACGAAAAAAATAACCCTTTTCAGCGCTAGCTCATCAGTATAAACTAATTAATTATTCCCTCCCGATGTATTGGTGAATTGATTTTTTGTTTTCAAATAATAAAAGAACTTTTCATGGTGACAAACACGACTCAAAAGTCCAGTATTGGCACTGATACTGAACTACAGTATCTACACTCTTTAGGTGTAACACCGCTAATTCCGTCTCCCATTGCCTCCCATGTTAAATTGCACATGTTTCTGCGTTCGTAGAATTTGTATCTGAAGTTCAAACAAAATGACACATGTCTTATCTGAAAGACACATCCTCATGAAAAAAAATAATAAACCGACCTTAACTGTAATATAAAAAAACTGGTTTCCGGAAGGTCACAGCCTACGGATGGGTACTTCCTGTCTGTGTTTTCACGCCAAAAATACCCCCACTTTCAACTTTGATCAAATCTGTAATTTTCAACGAAATGGTATAAATTTAGGCGTAAAATAATCTCTATTGAAAGCTTTCTTTCATTTAATTCATAATGACTAGTCAACCTTTTTAATCTACGACACTATTACGCTTCCTTGGAACTATGTTGTCTCAAATAAGGTCTATATTCACAAATGTGCCTGACTGGGTTCCGAATTAGTTGTGTTACACCTACTCGGCCATTTACTGGATAGTTATTTCTTTAGTATAGCGGAAAAGGCCGAGTAGCTACAACTGTCTTTATATACTTTTTAGAAACCATCTGCTGTCTTCTCCACGTCCGTGCACATGGTGAAAATCTAAGATACCAGACAATAATGTAGAATTTTGGCGGGAAGGTGAAATAACTCTAATGATTGGATGAAAATGGGAGATGATTATGAAACTGTAATTGAAAAAGCATTCGGCCATCCTCGGTTGATTCCGGTACCCGAATCGGTCGAGTTAGGA
>MJUU01034136.1:112499-143942 GCA_002080025.1 Modiolus philippinarum | reverse complement strand
TTGCTTTACTCTATGTTCATACGACTAATATGAACTCTAATTTTATCCTGTCGATCATCACACACATTTCTGGTCACAAACATTAATAAGAACTATAACAAAATCGTGATTTTTCACGTTCACTCATGCTAAAGTAATATCAATCGTCTGCTTCGGTAGTACCAATATCCGGTGTCGTTCACATACGGTGATTATGGCTTTAAGCACTTTGATTATTTTTTATTTCAAAAAGTGTAACAGATAGAGGTCAAGTGTAAATTGCAAAAATGTTCAGCATATCAAGATCTACCCACCTTGAAATTTTGAAGAAAATCCAAAAACCTTTGTAGGAGTAATTGCCTTTTTTCACTGAATTTTCAAAATTTTCACATATTTCGTCTTATTTCCAAAACTAAAGGACATGAAGTTTAAGTGTAAACTGATAAAATTTTTGCCATGCTGTGGCGACTTAAATAATGGTGTTGAAATTTTTCGTTGACCGCCACTTTCAAAATGGCCGCCAAAAAAAAAAGCTGGAAAATTAAACATTGTCCGATTTCAATGAAATTTGGTTTTCAAATAGGTATTGATGCAACAACTTCAAAACTTAAGTCAAATATTGTTTGTTGACCACCATTTTCAAAATGGAGGCCAAAAAAGGGCGGAAAAATTCAACATTTCCAACTTCAATGAAATTTGGTTTCCAAATAGGTTTTGATGTCTCAACTTCAAAACTGATGTTGAAAATTGTTCGCTCACCCCCATTTTCAAAATGGCTGCCAAGAAAGACTGGAAAATTCAACATTTTCCGATTTCAATGAAATTTGGTTTACAAGTGGATATTGATTTTTCAACTTCAAAACCAGTGTTGAAAATTGTTTGTTGACTGCCATTTATATGGAGTTGAAGATTGATTGATTAAAATCATAATGATGTTCTAAAATATAAAACAAATTTAACATAGTCTGAGAATTTATACCATTAGAAATTAGAAACGAACTTAAATACTATAAAGCTTTTGCTAAATTATGAAAGCTTGGTATAAAAAAAAATACGATAAAAATTATAAATGGCTAAAATATTGCAAGACTTTTCATTTGTCAAGGTTTCAATGCTATTAACTTCCAGGCAACATTTATTCATAGTTTTAATTAGACAGAAATGTTTTGATCTGTTTTATACATGCAATTTATTGATCAATAATGGAGTTTGACAGATAGAATCTCTTGTAAGTAAACTAAGATCCTATAAATCTAAGATGTATAGTTGTTGTGATAGGGAATATATTAGAAATATCCTATCAAATTTTTTAAAGCATTCGTGTTCACCATAAGGATATATAGAATCTTGCACCTGTCCCTGTGTGAGTCCAAAATCATTAAAATCTCACCAGATTTAAAATTGCTCATTTCATTCAGATCAACAAAAAACACTGCCACCAATGCAGAACTTACGTTAAGGTAAGTGAGAACCGAACTGTCAGTCTAAAAACGAATAACCCAAAGACAATGGAAACATAGGAAGGACAATAAAACAAAGACATAACATGAGTACGGCACAGAAAAGAAAAAAAATGAAAGCTCTGATTGAGCTGAAACTTGAAAGCTGTGAAAATCTATATCAAGCAATACTTCCTAGTCATCATAGAAAATAACGAATGCATGTTTTATTGGCATTAAAAAACTTATTTAATCAACAGGAACAGAATGTACAATTTATCATTAATGAATAAAAAATCACAGGTAGTTCCATAATCACATGAAAATAATTGGAAGGGGTGATTTTCGTATGGTTGACCAGTTCCACCCATGTGCTAAATAGCCAATCGAGGTGAATAAGTACCTTCGCTTATTTGAGAACTGGTTCAATTAAAAATGAACAGAAAGTACAATTTATTTATTGAGACATTAAGTTATTCCGTAATACGTGAAAATAATTTCGTATGTATATCGAATCCATTGCAATACACATGACACAGGTAAACAAATGTTATTTTCTTCTATGACAAATAACTATGCGACAGGAGCATTGAACTAGTTCTTGATAGAGATAAGGACCTAAATACTGTGAGTTGTATGTTTTTATCAATTTTATACAGCAACACCGTCACTATTCGACATACAAAATCGGATATTGAAAGAAATTTATGCACTATATTTGATCGGAAATACGCAGCTCTTTAGATACGTTAATTACCCTGTCTCTCACTTGACATTTCTCAGATGATTTTAATAACTCTCCTCCTTCGGCTTTCGAGTCAAAAACACAAAGACATACAAAGATGTACAACATGGACCCAGTAAAAACCATATGTGAGATCAAGTGATGAAACATCCTTTGAAACTGTTTATTTAACTAAATTGTATTGGAATGATTGAAAGATCCCTTACAAAGATCTGATTTAACAAAAAGCTTGGCTGCCAGCATTGAACATAGTTTTACATTTTACTCTACTGGTAAAACATCATTTTCATCATCTTCTCTGAAACAATAAAGGAAAATTTAAATTAATTGTATTGCAATGATGTATTGAAAGGTTTTTTCCAAGATCGTACATTTCGTTAAAAATATGGATGCCAATGTTTAACATAATTTAACATTAGACCCTTATCAAAAAATTAAAGATTTTGATAATCTCTTCTGAAACCACTGAAGCTTATACAACCAAATTTAAATGGAATGACGAGTAGAAGGTTCTTTAGAAAAATTTGCTTATTATACCCTACTAATTAGAGAGTGGGTTACCGGTATACTACATTCACTTTGTCCGTCTGTCCACACTTTTTGTAAGGTAAACTCTTATCTAACCACTCAAAGGATTTTGATGCAGCTTTACACAAAGAAAGAAATCTATATGGAGATATGTATTAAGGAATATAATTATTGTCCAAAACCATGAAGGCGAGACAATTGGACTTTGACTTTGTGTTGATTCCATCTGCACAGATTACCTCGTAATTTGCAACTCCTTTTATACCACTTGAGGGATTTTGATTAAACTTTACTCTAAGGAAGAACATAATATTGAGATGTGCATAAAGAAATAAAATTATTGTCCAAAACCAGGAAAGGGAGATAATTTGACTTTGAGTTTTTATTGATTCTATCTGCACATAATACCCCATAAGCACAGCTCCTCTTAAACAACTAGAAGGATTTAGATTGAACTTTACTCAAAGGAAGGACACTTGATAGAGGTGTGTATGAAGGAATATAATTATTGTCTTAACCAGGAAGGGGAGATAATTTGACTTCACCTTTTCGTTGATACCATCTGCTCATATTACCACGTAAGTGCAACTCCTCTTAAACCACTGGAGGGAATTTTGATGAACTTTACACAAAGAAAGGACACTAATGGTGATGTGCATGAAGTAATGAAGATGATTATACTTTGACATTTTATTCATTCCTTTTGCTATGATCTGTTGGACTTAATTGGACAACATTTCAAAGATTTAATTCAATTGGTAGATATTGTAAAGTAAGATGTTGCAGAGAAACACTTTTTTCCTTCATAGAAGTTGTTTTCAATGTGTTGCAACAAAATTTCCCTATTATAAACCTTAGGGTTTTTAGCTCACCTGGCTATGCCAGGGTGAGCTATTGCCATCACTTGGCGTCTGTCCGTCCGTCTGTCCGTCCGTCGTCTGTCGGTCGTTAGCTCGCTTTCAAAAATCTTCTCCTTTGAAACCACTGGGTCAAATGGAACCAAACTTAAAGTGAATCATCACTAGGGTATCTAGTTTCAAATTTGTTATTTTGTATGTTTTAGGTCAAACTACATGGCTGCCGTTACTAAAAATAGAACATAGGGATTAATTACAGTTTTTAACCGGGTTTTCCAGCGGAAAAATCCGGTTATTAAAATGGTGAAAATGGCGGGCGGGCGGGCGGCTGCCAAATGGGTACATCATTTGTCCGGAGCAAATCTCCTACAGTATTTGAGACAGGAAGTTTTTATTTTGCAGATCAATTGTACATATATCAAAGGTGTGCATGGTACTTTGATTTTGATTTTTGATAATTAATGTAAAAAATATCAGTTGTTGAACTTAGTCATTTTAACGTCAAATTTTTAACAATAGGGTACCCCCTTTTGTCCGGAGCAAATCTCCTACAGTATTTGAGACAGGGAGTATTTATTTTGCAGATCAATTGTACATATATCAAAGGTGTGCATTGTATTTTGATTTTGATTTTTGATTATTTATGAAAAAAATATCAGTTGTGTAACTTAGTCATTTTTACGTCAAATTTTTAACAATAGGGTACCCCCTTTGTCCGGAGCAAATCTCCTACAGTATTTGAGACAGGAAGTTTTTATTTTGCAGATCAATTGTACATATATCAAAGGTGTGCATGGTACTCTGATTTTAATTTTTGATAATTTATGTCCAAAATATCAGTTGTTGAACTTAGTCATTTTTACGTCAAATTTTTAACAATAGGGTACAGCCTTTGTCTGGAACAAATATCCTTCAACTTAATAGATAGGAAGTTTTTATTTTGCAGATTATTTGTATCTGTATCAGAGGCTTGCACAGTACTTTAATTTTCCATTTTGATTAAAATCCAAGTTGCTGAACTTTCAGAAAAAGGCTACTTTGGTGGAAGGTTTAACATTGAAAATTAATAAAAATTATAAACTTGTACATTTCATATATTCAGGGTCAACCCATGTGTATGATATACTGTCCATGTGAAAGAAAACCTGGTTTGCTGTCACATTGACAGCTTTCCTCTTGTTGGCAAATAACTCAAAAACCGTTACAGATATCAAAAATCTGTCATGGGTACAAATGATCAGCATGAGAAGATCTACCCATGCTGAAATTTTGAAGAAAATCTGATAACCCGTCTAAGAGTTATTGCCCTTTTTCCATAAAATTTTCAAAATTTTGATGTTTTTTATTTTTTATTAAAAAAACTATAACAGATAGAGGTTAAGTTTAAATTGCAAAAATGTTCAGCATGTTAAGTTCTACCCACATGAATATTTTGAAGAAAATCCAAGGACTTTTATATGAGTTGTTGCCCTTTATTGGTCAAATTTTATCGTGATTTTTTACTTTTTGTCCTATATTTCAAAAATGCTTTGAGATAGAGGTCAAGTTTAAATTGCAAAAATGTTCAGCATGTTAAGGACTATATTTTATTGAACACATTCAAGTTTTCCGACCTCTTCCATGATGGCTGCCAGCGAGGAACTTAGTTTACTATTTGACCTAATGGGAAAATTCATGCAAAGAACTTCTTCTTGAGAACCATCTAATGAATGTTGCTGATGAGGTGCTGACCAAGTGTTGTTACTTACATGGCCGCCAGCGGGGATCTTAATTTCAACATTGGACCCTATCGGAAAATGCATACAAAGAACTTCTTCTTGAGAAGAAATGAATGGATTTGAACCAAACTTGGCATGAATGATGCTTATGAGGTGCTGACCAAGTGTTACTACTTTGGTGCCGATCCGTCATCCAACATGGGCCCCAGCTGGGAACTGAATTTTAACATTGGACCCAATTGTAAAATGCATACAAAGAACTTCTTTTTAAGAACCACTGAATTGCTTTAACCCATACTTGGCATTGGTAATGCTTATGAGATGCTGACTAAGTATTTTTACTTAGGTACTGATCTGTCATTGTATATGACCCACAACATTGGACCCTATGGGAAATGCGCACAAAGATCTTCTAGAGAACTACTGAATGGATTTAAATCAAACATGGCATGAATGATGCCTGTCAGGTGCTGACCAAGTGTCACCAGCTGTGAACTTAATTTAACAGAAGATCCTCTTCTAGAGAACTGCTGAATAGATTAAAACCAAAATTTGCATGCATGATACTTATGAGAAGCTGACCAAGTGTTGTTTCCAATCGGCAAACCTCGGCTGAACTCGTTGCTCTCCTTCCTTTAGATGGAGACACGGTATCGGCCGAGTTGTGACGAATGGTGTTGTTTCTTCGGTGCTGATCCATCATCCAATATAGCCTCCAGCAATGAATTAGACCCTAAGGGGAAATGCATATAAAGATATAATAGAAAACCACTGAATGGATTCAATTTAAACATGCATAAATGAAACTTGTGAGAATTTGGCCAAGTTTGTTACTTTGGTGCTTATCCATCTTCCGACATGGCCACCAGTGGCAAAACTTAGTTTAACATAGGACCCAATGGGAAATGCGTAAAAAGATCTTCTGCTCTGAAACTGCTAGAACAATTTCAGTAGAATTTTTATATGATAGTCCTTGGGAGACCCTCTTCAAAGTTTTATGTTAAATAGCTGCCAGCAGGGAACGTAGATTAACATAGGCCCTTGAAGTTTGGAAACTGCATTCAAAAATCTTCTCTGAAACTGCTCGAACAATTTTAATTCAATTTGTTTTCTGTGTTCTCGTTTTTGCCCTGTCTTTGGACTTCGATTTTTGTGAATGTCACCCCTTTGTTCCTTCGGTATTCTACTGCCGTTGTTTGATAAAAAGTTTCTGATTTTTATGTACATACACCACCAAAGATGGACCATCAATTTGGAATTATAGTGCTGCATAGGACCCAGGTGAGCGATACAGGCTTTTGAGAGCCTCTTGTTCATGTTAAATATCAGAGGCCTAAAAAGGGTAAATTTTATTTTGTTTGATTTTGACAAAATTAGATATATTCATTGGAACCCTTGGGAAAAGTTATTTCTTTAGGATTATATGTCCAGACCAAGTAAATTTGTACTTCCTATATATTGATTCAGAATTCAAGCATTCAATGAGCTAGGGTATATCTGGCTTAAGCGACAGCTATTGTTTTCACTATCAGCTCTGAAACCTACCAAACTGTACTGAACTGATGCATGAAAGATTGCCCAGGGGAGAACATAGCTTGACATTTAAGGTGAAGTTGATATAGGGACAAATGTCTTATCATTCCCTCAGCCTTGAGAACATTTTCCCATTCATTTAATTAATTCTTAAAATACTTGAAATGCTTACTGGATTTGGTCAGATTACTGTTTTACTATTGTTCAGATTCCAAGGTTTAAGGGTATGGAGAGTTAATCACCAACATTTGTGAATCATTGTACCAAGTATCAAAGCAATAATAGCATCACACTTTTTGTCAAATTTGTTAGAGAGAAAAAATTAAAAATAAGAAAAGGGTTAAGATCTTCCCTCTATGTTGCAAATGCTACAACCATCATGCTGATTTTTGAAATTATACATACATGTATGTAGAAAGAAGCGATAAAAGTAAGTAGAACAAGTAGTAAGTAGAACAAGTATTTCTCGGAAATACATCATTAGCACATAGCACATTTTATAAATGTCAATATATATTAGTAATAATGTATCAATTATCAGCTTAGCCTGGTAATTTTTCATTAGTGCTAAATGATGAAAATGTCATACAGTAGTCAGTACAAATTAAATGTGTCACTGTTAACATTTCTATATGCAGTGTTTATTTTATTTTTTTTTTTTGCATATGGTAATATCCATGGGAAGAAAATCATTACTTCCTAATTTGTACCGGTACTTCAGATAATGGAGCATTGAGCCAAAAATGTCCAAAGAGAATTTTTAGAACTCTCGTTATTCTTAAATGAAGAAATATTAGATGTAGGTCAATATTTTAAAATGTTCACGGAAAATATGAAAGGGGCATAGATTGAGAAAAAGAGAAGAAGTCAGGTTTAAGGCTTTCAAATTACATTACATTGAAACTACATGTACTGGCAACTTTCAATGACAATTAGTGGTTCGGCAGTAAGAAAAAAGCAAAAGTCTGATTAGACCTTTTAATATCAAACATTTACTAAACTGAAAACCCCCAGTGAAAACCTGCCTAAACCAAACACTGACTAACCTGAAAACCTGCCTAAACAAAACATACAGTGAAATCATCTGAATCTGTGTATACCCAACAGGTTGCACTGTACTGGTAGTTTATAAATTCATAACATAAACTATTTTATAATTTCAGAGCAGTACAATTGGTACCCCAGTAACTTTGAAAGTAGATCCCAATGGATATCTCCTGTTCTGGAAAGATCAGAACAAGGTAAGGAAAACATGAGATAACTTGTGTTGTAATATAGGATTTGAGGGGGAAAATTTTAGATTTAACTGTCACAAATTAATTTTGCTGATGACGAATTAACAGAGTTGGAAAATAGATATTACAACAGTAAAATGTATGATATACCCCAAAGATCCCAGAATAAAATATTGTTATATCCATTTAAATGCAAATTTTAAAAAATATGTTTTTCATCAATTTTTAGAATAACCTGATATTAAGTGTATCTGTGCTTTAAGGTTACTATTATACCCCCTATTATCTATTGATGGGTATATTGTAGTTCACTTCTCTGTCAGCAGTTCCTTACAATATTTTTCGTCACAAAATTCTCTTCTCTGCTTGAAGGGATTCATTTGAAATTTGTTATGCTGCTTTCATGTAATGAGTTGTGGATTCCAGACGTTTTTTGTTGCTGTATGATATCAACAGTGATGAAAGTTTTCCGCAGATCCGTAGATTTCTGCTTTTTTGCTTTCAAGCTGCTCCATTATATTTGTTTCTTTTACTATATACCTACTTTCAGTGCAGTGGATTTCCGCTTTTTTCTATCAATCACAATTTCATCTCTGTATCAAATTCAAAATTGACAGAACTTTCGTACAAGGGGCTGTATGCTTGGCAAGACAACTCCTGCAATTTCATGTTTGTACTAACTGTAAAACTCGGAGAATTTCAAAGTCATGCAGTCAAAGTTTACATTCCAAACATGATTGCATCAGAATTATAGACTGTGCAGCAGCACAAATTTGCATTCTACCAGTATATGCACATTTAAGGGGAAAATTAGGTGATAGATCTGCTCATGGTAAGTCATATAGATGGTGCCATTGCAGCCAATGTACCAAAATTATTGATATTAATTTTGTCTTGTAATTTCTGTTTTCTGATAACTGACGTTAATACTTTTACCCACACAAAGGATACCGTAATAGACATTTCTTTAATATTGCATTAGACATAGGATTGTCAATCTTATCAATCATGAAGTATATTAGATCCACAATTTTCAACCTTGTTCTAGGGCCATATTTGTATATTAATAATTTGTTATGAAAACAACAGGATACATTAGAATATAACAAAAATGTATTTTGATAGTTAGGTAATGCTGTATTAACTTTAATCAAAAGGATATACTACTTATTTAGAAGTTTTTAAACAAATTATAAATGCACATGTTCCAACTTTGATGTGTTTTTCATGATTAAAGAAAATGTCCAACTTGTTGAAGAAAAACTTGTTAGATTTTCTAAAACATGTAATTAGTGGATCAAAATTTAGAAATATTTATCATTGTTATGTTTTGCATAATCTTAGTTGTAGTGTTTTTAATAACAGTGATTTTAAAAACAGTATTTTTGAAATATCAACAAATAAACTACTTGGTAGAAAAAAGAAGGGACACAGGGAATGTGTCAAAGAGACAATGACCCAAAGGGGAGTAATAACAACTCAAAGCCACCATAAGATCTTCAATGAACAGTGACGAAATAAACTACTTGATAGAAAAAAGAAGGGAAACCGTGATTGTGTCAAAGAGACAATGACACAAAGGGGAGTAATAACAACTCAAAGCCACCATAAGATCTTCAATGAACAGTGAGGAAATAAACTACTTGAGCATGTTGAGTATTTTTGTAAAACATGCAATACTGAGTTAAGCCTATACCATTCTATATTCTCTTTGGTGATTTAGGTTTATATTATAGATCATCAATTTAAGACAGTGATCTTATTTGAGAATCCTTTGGCAGATTTTATTAAAGCTTTTCAGATGTACTTGCTTTAACAAAGTAGTTTTACTGTCTGTGTCAACCTGATTTGTAGTTAAAAGTTTACAAATCTGTTTGAATGTTTAGGACCCGAAATAGGGGGTATCATATGCAGCACTTAGAGCATCACTAATTTTTTTGAAACATGTTTGTCACTCTGTTAGTATTTTGCTTTCACTTATGTTCTGTACATGACTAAATAAAGAAGTTATTAAATTTAATTTTTTCCGATATTAGGCATAACCATTTGTCTCTTCAGTGCAGATCAAATCAAACATTTTAAAACCATAACCTGAAATATGAGTTAAGGCTGTTAGAGGACAAATAAACGTTACATGTGAAGGATCTAAATGAAAATCAGCTTTGGACATGACTCTGTACTAGAGAGACCCTTCATAGTTATAGATGATGCAGACTGACCAGTTAAAAAAAAAAAAATGTATACACATGGTATACACTGGTAATCGTAACATTTTACAGGAAAGAAATGTACTATTTTGTAGGAAATGGACTACCTGGATATATCCCTTATTCGTGATACTCGAACAGGAAAATATGCAAAAGTTCCAAAGGTCAGTAGCAGCCTTTTAAGAAACATCACCTGTTAATATGTGAATTGTAATAATATATCAGTATTTGTAATTAACATGAGAGTGTTTCAGGTGATCATAGATCTAATGTTTTATGTTACTTATGTAAGGTAAACAAATAGACTGGTGAGATGTTAGGTAAATTTCAGTATGGCAGTTACCTTATACCTGGCTATCAAGGGCAAAATCTGTACATATCACCTCACAACAAAAGCTAGAAATGTTCTGCAGATGCTGTATTGAAATGTTCTGATGTGATATCATTGGACACTTGTTAAAAAAATTCATTACATTATTAAAAAAAAATTATTTTACATGTAAGATTAAGTCTAACAGCTAAGGTTTTTTGTTTGTACACGGTTTAACGCCACTTTCAGCAGTATTACAGCTATATTGTGGCGGTCAATTTTAGTGGTGGACAAAATCGGATTGTGCGAATAGAGCCAACGACCTTGGGCAGGTTACTGACATTCCTTATCAGGTCCGGTCACAAGTCCGGTGAACTTTTTTCATGGTTTACAAAAAATTTATTAAAATAAATAAATCTGTATATAAAAATTATTTTTTATGCCCTGCTACAAAAGTTATAGATTTACCCTTTTCTGTCTGTACGCCCATACGTCTGTTTGTATTTACATATGTACATCCTGTGGTTAAATTTTGCGTTTAGGTCCATAGTTTGATAACCTCAAGTTATGATATTGCATCAGAACATTCACCTGAATGTGAACTACCCAATGCACCAAAAATTAGGTGTAGATGACGTATATTTCAGGGTTGAGTAACTTTTGTAAAATTTTGCTTTTAGGTCCATTTCTCATTAACTATACATGATATCTTTATGATATTGCTTCTTAACATTCACCTGAATAAGTACTACCCAAAACTCCAGCAATTTGGTGTCAGTGACCTCCTGGTACATTTCACACTTGAGTGACTTTGGTTAAAATTTGCATTAGGTCCATTTCTCATCAACTTTACATGATATCTTTATTATATTGCATCATAGCATTCATCTTTATGAGTACTTCTCAAAGCATCATCAATTAGGTGCCCATGACCTTCATATCACACTTGAGTGACTTTTGTTAAATTTTGCTATTAGATTGATTCCTTGATGTGTTTCAATAAAACACAATACTTTCTTTACCTTTGCACATATTTTTATTACAATGTATAATAAACAAAGAATGGGATACTGCCACATTTAGTTGTTTTAAATGTCATACTATGTGACAAAGTAGGAAATGTGTTACATGTTATCAAAAATGACAATTGTTATATTATAACTCATTAGTGTTGGCCATTACTTCTACTGCAACATATGTATAGTGTAGAGGGTCAGTGATCACTGTCTTCTGAATATAGAATAATGGACCATATTATTATATATAATATGGTAGTATATGTTGGTCAATATTATTTGGTTTTTACCAAATAAATTCATACAGATCCAATACTTTATATCAGAGAGTTGTCTCCCCTCTTGTCTGGAGGACCATATTTGTATTACAGTTGTGGCTATAACATGTTCTGTGAACATTCATCTTGAACTGAAAATCTTAGATAAATTTTGCAAGAAGATTGTTTTGATTTAAAACAATTTAGGTGAAGTATTATTATGGCAGCTATAAGATGCAATCAGAAAATCTTGTTTTAATAGACTATTAGGGCTCTGGTATCAGGATTTACAGGACCACTTTTCAACATGTCACAAATTTGTGTGCTGTACAATTTGCCTTTTATATAGGATTATAGTTTCCTGCAACAGACAAGAATTAGGTTTTAAAAAAATTGCAAAGCTCAGGATCCAACAAGTAACAAAAGCTGAACCTACCTTTCCTCAAGCCGTTAAGGGTTTAAGCTTTCCAAAATCCTCTTTCACTCAGTAAGCATAGGATTTCCTGTCTTAACAAACCCAATGAGTAACAAAAGCTGAACCTACCTTTCCTCAAGCTGTTAAGGGTTAAAGCTTTTCAAAATTGTCTTTCACTCTGTAAACATAGGAATTACTGTCTTACCAAACCCAATGAGTAGCAAAAGCTGAACCCACCTTTCCTTAAGCAGTTAAGGGGTTAAGCTCTTCAAATTCTTCTTTCACTCAGTAAACAGGAATTCCTGTCTTACCAAACCTGTGTTCCCTAAATTACCATTTGCTACAGAAATCTTAATTTAGTTCAGGAAACCCAGAAATTGCTGGCAAAACACAAAGTTTCCAATGAAAAGGATTTATATAGAGCTACCCCTCCCCCTCTAATTGCAGGAAGAGACTTGTGTTTCACTTGAGAAACTCACTGGATCCTGAGCTTTGCATGGATGTCAGAGGAAGACTCCATTTTGCTGCAGGAAACTCAAGGCCAGGTATCTCTGTGTTTCCTGCTGGCAAATCAATGGTTTTGTAAGTTTCTTAAGTTCTTGTTAATTTTGCTTTCCATTATGATCTGAATAAATATTTAAATTTTCATAGGCTATTGTATTATGTTAATCAATGGGTGAAACTTTTGAACTTATATGTCATGTATGTATTTCATAAAAGAAAAATCTATTATTGTAAGTAATGAATAATTAAGTAAAATTTTTTCCCAGGAAGACATTAGTCTTTTTGTATTATTTGTTAATTAATGTAAGATTCTATATCCCTCAGTACAGTGTGTAGTATAAATGTATTTGGTACTTAGAACCACAGGACAAGAGATTTATCTGGATAATAAAAAATTTAAGCAGTTGGTATAGAAGGACAGTCAATTCAAACCTAGTTCTATAAAGTACTTGCAATGTAGCTAGCTAAAAATTAGATTTGCTTTATCTATAATATGAGACATTTTGTGATTGAATTGAGTTGGATATTTCCCATTTTGTCTAAGTAAAATTAGTAGAGCGTACTTAGTAGTAATAAGCTGTAATTATCACATAGTTTACACTTGTCCGTTATAGACCAGGGAATTACTTTTTGCCAATACTAAAGACTAGAATAGCATTCAGTTTAAAGGCTATATATTTAATCAGTTTAAGTCTGGACTTCAAAGAGAAACCAAGAAATTCTTGTATAAGCCTGTGACTAGAGAACTTATGAAGTTCTTGCAAGCTTCGTAGTCATTAGTTATAATAATATATAGAAATTAGATATGCTACACAAATTTCCAGCTTGTTGCTTTATTTGGTGAATTCTCTATGTAGACTTCGCTCACCTCACAGTTTTGGTTTAGGATTTGTTATCCAACTCGTGTAGTACTTCACATCAAACAGCTTATTTATTGATGGATATGAAAACTTGTTGAGGTGAAATACCCTTATCAATCAGTTCAGATTAATGTTTATGAAATAAGTAAGATGTAAAAATTCAATTACTGTCAGTTCCATACCATGTATAGCGTGATAATCACTTTCCTGTTTGTATTTAAGCCTAGGTCTACATAGAACGTAAAAGGTTGAAAGTCTGCTTCATTCATTGATATAATTGACCAATTGATTTATTTTCAAGCTGCACTTAGTTTGTTGAGTGTAAAAGATGGAAATGTTCCTGCTGAACTACAGTTGAGAACTATCTTTATGCCCCCGGATCTTTTGATGGGGGCATATTGTTTTTGCCCTGTCTGTCTGCCTGTAGGAGAATAAAAGGATATGGAGTAAATTCACATGAGACAAAGTCTCTACAAATACATGGTAAAAAACAAGCAAAGGAACAACGATTTTATTGTTGTTCTTCATCTTGAAGTCACCATGAGGCCTTCAACAATGAGCTTTGCTCATACCTCATAGTAAGTTCAAGACGGCCCCTAGCACCGGTTTAAGCGGAAATCTTTGCTAATTGTTGAGCAAGGCTACATCCATGTCTTCATTGGTCATGTGTGCAGGATTGTCAACAAACATCAGTTAAACTGGCAAAGTGCTCTTACAATAACTGTATGTCTGTCTGTCTACAACTTTAACCTGGCTCATAACTTTTAAACCAGATATGATAGGACCTTCGTATTTGGTATGTGTATTGATCATGTTAAGCTGAACACCATTATGCAAATTTCACTAAGGTCAGGTCAAAGGTCAAGGTCACAGAGGTCAAAAGGTCAAAATATAGATCTTGCTATAGCTAGTTAATTACAATTGCTAAGGGCTTGATATTCTATATGTCAATAGATCTAATAAAGGTCAATACAAATTTACCAAAAAATTTGGGTCAGGTCAAAGGTGAAGGTCACTGAATGCAAATTTGAAAACTTGAACAAAAACTTTAACATTGCCTATATCTTTTCAATCAGATGTGATAGGACCTTCATATTTGGCCTGTATATTGGTCATCGGAAGCTAAACAGCATTATGCAAATTTTACTAAGGTCAGTTCAGAGGTCAAGGTCACAGAGGTCAAAAGGTCAAAATATAGATTTTGCTATAACTCTTTAATTACAATTGCTAGAGGCATGATATTCTATATGGTAATAGATCTAATAAAGCTTAGTACAAATCCTCCAAAAAATTTAGTCAGGTAAAAGGTCAAGGTCACTGAATGAAAATTGAAAACTTGAGTGTTGCCTATATCTTTCAACTAGATGTGATAGGTCCTTCATATTTGACCTGTATATTGGTTATATGAAGCTGAACAGTATTATTCAAATTTCACTAAGGTCAGGTCAAGGTCACAAGATCACAGAGGTCAAAAAGTCAAAATCTAGACTTTGTTGTAGCTCATTAATTATAATTGCTAGAGGCTTCATATTCTATATGTGAATAGATCTAACAGAGCCTAGTACAAATCCACCCCCAAAAAATTTGATCAGGTCGAAGGTCAAGGTCAGCAAGTGAAAATTTGAAAACTCTAACATTGCCTATATCTTTTCAACCCTTCATATTTGGCCTGTTTATTGATCATATAAAGCTGAACACCATTAAGGTCAAGGTTACAGAGGTCAAAAGGTCAAATTCTAAATTTTGCTTTTGGCTTGTTAATTACGATTGCAAGAGGCTTGATATTCTATATATGAATAGATCTAATGGAGCTTAGAACAGATGTCTACTAAACCTTAATTTCTAGTGATTTGCAATCTTAGTATCAGTTTTGTATTGTAGACATGGTTGCTAACAGGGGCATAGTTTTTAAAAGGCCATGTGAGCTTTTGCCATCACTATGCGTCTGTCGTCCGTCCGTCTGTCAACAATTTCAAAAATCTTCTCCTCTGAAACCACTGTGCCAAATGTAACCAAACTTGGCCTGAATCATCACAAGGGTATGGCTTCTCAAAATTGTGTTCGATTAGGCGATAGGTCAAACAACATGGCCACCGTTGCTAAAAATAGAACATGGGGTTAATTGCAGTTTTTGGTACATAACTCGAAAACCGTTACAGATATCAAAAATCTGACATAGGGTAAAAATGATCAGCATGGCAAGATCTACCTGTCCTGTAATTTTGAAGAAAATCTGAAAACCCATCTCGGAGTTATAGCCCTTTTTACGTTAAATTTTCAAAATTTTTGCATATTTTATTTCAAAAAGTGTAACAGATAGAGGTAAAGTGTAAATTGCAAAAATGTTCAGCACATCAAGGTCTACCCACCTTGAAATTTTGAAGTAAATCCATAAACCCTTGTAGGAGTTATTGCCCTTTTTTCACGGAATTTTTAAAATTTTGCGTATTTTTCATCTTATATTTCTAAAACTATAGAAGATGAAGGTCAAGTGTAAACTGATGAAATGTTTGCCATGCTGTGGCGACTTCAAAACTGATGTTGAAAATTGTTCCTTGACCGCCATTTTCAAAATGGCTGCCCCCAAAAAGGCGGGAAAATTCAACATTGTCCGATTTCAATGACATTTTGTTTCCAAATAGGTCTTGATGTCACAACTTCAAAACTGATGTTAAAAATTGGATTTTGACTGCCTTTTACAAAATGATGTCTTGACTTCAAAACTGGTGTCGAAAGTGACATTTTGTTTCCAAATAGGTCTTGATGTCACAACTTCAAAACTGATGTTAAAAATTGTATTTTGAATGCCTTTTACAAAATGACGTCTTGACTTCAAAACTGGTGTCGAAAGTGGTCCTTAGCAAGAACATTTTTTGTCAAAAATAAGCCAAACAAAGAAATACAGTAAAACATGATCAGACTTTAAAAACAGTTCAAGATATTGGAGGTGTTCAAGCTACAAAAGCTTTAGAAACTGAAGATCAACTATATAACTTGCAATGTTTCCTTGATTAAGGCAACTGAAAGCCAGGTGAGCGATACAGGCTCCTGGGAGCCTCAGGTTCACAAACACATCTTGTTGAAACTAATATTAAGTTTGAATTGATATTGGTAAATATGTTATTACAATGTATATACTATTTGGTTTCAGTTTTCAAACCAATGCCTCTGCCATGCTTAATATTAGATTTAGAGATAGGGGGTATTGTGTGTTGTTGAACAATTGAAATATCTACAAGTGTCCTTTAATAGGTTTACTTCTAACTATGAATTCACTCAAAGTTTACCATAACAGAACAGATGATAAAGGATTGGATTCCATTTGAATACAGAGTAGAAGACATATTCTATGTCCAAATCAAAATGACAGAGAACCCCTTCTTCTCAATTACAATACCCACAATATAGTAATCTGTACCATTCTCTTGAATAATTTTAAGTACATTGTCAAGCAAGACAGTTTGATGGCTGATGTTTTCCAGTCACTGCCCCTCATGGCTTTTTGTCTAGGTAAATCTTTATGTCAGCAGCAGCCTAACATCCAAAATAGAGCTGGGTGATAATAGGGGCAGGAAAGGTATAACACTCTCCAAACCTAGAAATTAGGGGTGCTGCCAGAATATTCACTATATACATGTTTTTGTATATATATATATACAACAGATACACTTATCTACTGTATGCTATCATATGTGGGTATACATTGGAAAGATATGCCACCGACTGGGCCATCATTTTGCAGAATACATTAAATTGCTCTGTCTGTTTTTATGAATCATCCATTTCAGACTCCCAAATCACTGACACAAGATATGAATGTAACTGACTATTTGTAAAAGTGCATGGAGGTCAGGAAAATAGGTCGATCTTGAAACTAAGGATCATTTTCATTCCGGAAACTTTAAAACCAAAGGACCTTAATGTAAAGCAGTCATTTTATGACTCTAAGGTGTTATATGTTAAATTCAGGTTTGTGACTGCACAAGTGTACTGACATTGTACTGATTGTATGACCCTGCTTAAAGACTGATCAGTGTTTCTAATTTGAGTCTACTCTTCATGGTCCCTCACCTGCCGAAATGCAGACAAAATGTAGACAATTAAGGAACTCCAATCTACAAAACATTATATGTAATGAATGTTTTTTGTAAAATATAACAAATCAATAAAATATACAGGTATAAAATATATATATTCTTATTCGGGTGTGTTAAAAAAATCAAAACATATAATTAACAAGACTGACACTAGCAATCAATAAGATTAGATACAATGTGATATGACTTTTCCAGTCTCTGGCTTTATTGGATTTTTTTCCTTTGGATACTGAATGTAACATATTTTTGTAAAGGATAAGCTTACAAAGAATAATAATAGATCTTAGTAATCAGAATACAAATAGATATGGTGATCTGAAATGCTGATACCCACAGCTTAGTACATGTACATGTCCTATTAACCTAATTCCAGTGACGATGGTAGATGATCAATGGAAGATCTGATTGTAAAATCTTTTTCACTGTAAATAATTTATATTCATCTTTGGTTTTGGTCATTATGCTTGACTTGGTTACCCTTTCTATAATCTTTGACTTTGAAAGATAGTTTTGAAATCAGTAAATGTTGTTAGGCTCTCATTTCTTCACTTTTCCTATTAGGCATGGTCATTGAGAAGACAATGTCAACAATGGGAAATTACAAAAGTACAAACTTTGTATTCCGTCCTCAATCTTGACATCTATATTTTTCCCAAAAGTCGTTTTTAGTTTGAACTAATTGTTGGATATTTTAAGGATTATTATGTAATTATGATACATAATTTATTGGCAAAATCTCATTAAAATTTTTCAATTACCATAACATGACTGTATATAGTCAGAGGGTAACATGACTGTCTGCTTCATTGACAGTTCCACGTTTTCTCCTCATCCAAATATTAATTGCATGAAACTCGTTCTTTTTTGTCTTCATGGGGTCTGTAAAACACAGAGATTTGTAAGTCAAAAACTTCCTGTCCAAAATTTATGACTTTCAAAGTATTATTAGCTCACCTGACCCAAAGGGTCAGTGTGAGCTATTGCCATCACTTGGCATCCGTCCGTCGTCTGTCCGTCTGTTAACTTTTCACATTTTCATCAACTCCTCTGAAACCACTGAAGCAAATTCAACCAAACTTTACAGGAATGATGTATGGAAGGTCCTTAACAAAGATTGCTCATTTCGTTCAGATCCGACAAAAAACATTGCCGCCAGCGCAGAACTTATAATTAACATTGGACCCTATGGGAAAAACGTCATTTTCATCAACTTCTCTAAAACCACATAAGCAAATTCAACCAAACTTTACAGGAATGGTGTATTGAAGGTACTTTACAAAGATTGCTCCTTTCGTTCCGATCTGACAAAAAACATGGCCGGCAGCGTGGAACTTATATTTAACATTGGACCCTATGGGAAAACATCATTTTCATCAACTTCTCTGAAACCACTTAAACAAATTCAACAAAACTTTAAAGGAATGATGTATGGAACGTCCTTAACAAAGAATGCTCATTTCCTTCCAGTCGGACAAACAACATGGCCACCAGCGTGGAACTTTTATTTTACATTGGACCCAATGGGAAAAACGTCATTTTCATCAATTCCTCTGAAACCACTGAACCAAATTCAACCAAACTTTACAGGAATGGTGTATGGAAGGTACTTTACAAAGATTGCACATTTCATTCTGATCCGACAAAAAACATGGCTGCCATCGAGGAACTTATATTTAACATTGGACCCTATGGGAAAAATATCATTTTAATCAACTACTGAAAAACCACTGAAGCAAATTCAACCAAACTTTACAGGAATGGTGTATGGAAAGTTCTTTAGAAAAATTGCTCATTTCTTTCCGATCTGACAAAAAGCGTTGCCACCAGCACGGAAGATATATTTAACATTTGGCCCTATGGGAAAACATCATTTTCATCAACTCCTCTGAAACCACAGAATCAAATTCAATCAAACTTTACAGAAATGACATATGGAAGGTACTTCGGAAAGATTGCTCATTATATTTTGATCCGACAAAAAACATGGCTGCCAGCGCAGAACTTATATTTAACATTGGACCTGTGGGAAAAACGTCATTTTCATCATCCTCTGAAACCACTGAAGCAAATTCAACCAAACTTTACAGGAATGATGTATGGAAGGTCCTATACAAAGATTCCTTATTTTGTTTTGATCCAACAAACACCATAGCAGCCAGCGCGGAATTTATATTTAACATTAGACCCTATGGGAAAAACATCATTTTCATTAACTTCTCTGAAACCAATGAAGATAATTCATCCAAACTATAGGAATGATGTATGGAAAGTCCTTTTCAAAGATTGCTCATTTCATTTCAATCTGACAAAAACATCAGGCCACCACGCAAAACATCGAAAACTATGCTTTCAGCATTTTGTCAGGTGAACGATACAGGCTCAGTCTCTGAGCCTCTAGTATCATGTCCTTCTAGAATTACACTGTATTACTCTATATATTGAAATCCTTCTGATGCAATATGAACTCTATGGATCATAAGAATATGACACATCAGAACCTGCCATCGATCGTACTGTTGTCAGTGTATCATTTTGTCTTGATATCTGCTTTGGTTCCCTCTTGTTTATATTGTAATAGACAGGTTCTGTAATATCAGGTAATATGCTGCGAGGTTTGACTCCTGTAATTTGCACTGGACAGGTCCTTGTCAGATCATGGCTTAATTGTTTTGGCTTCATCTGTTATTAGTATTCAGAACTAACAAGTCACTTGCATGATGGGGACAACCACGATACAATAGAAAGTCCTTGTACCTCCTTTCACTAGGTCACTTGCATGATGGGGACAACCACCATACGATAGAAAGTCCTTGTACCTCCTTTCACCATGTCACTTGCATGATGGGGATAACCACCATACGATTGAAAGTCCTTGTACCTCCTTTCACCACGTCACTTGCATGATGGGGACAACCACCTTTCACCACTTTGCAATTCTTATAATACTAAGATATGGTCATCAATTTAAGGATTTTAATTGATTTCCTCTGCATTAAATTTGCATCATTAGCTTAATGTATATAATGAATCATCTTAAATAAGCATTTGAATAGGATTTCTACCATAGGAAGTATGAAGGAAATTAATTAGTAAATTGAAATGCATGGGATAGCAAGGAGGTTTAGGTTTAAAATATTTGGTTTCATCAATCAGTATGAATACTAAAAATCTCTGTTTTTATTTTGTTTTTTTCAGGAGGGAAAATTAAAAGACACTTGTATGATTGGTCAACCTGATGTGGCTGTTGAAGACAAAACAGTGACCATTGCATACGGCACTGACATGACAAGCATTTCCTTTGTAAATTTTGTGTGTTCTTCAAGGGATACAGCAAGGGTAATATACTTTTGTTTATGTTCGTCTTTTGACAATAAATAGTTTCCATAACGAGAACAAGTTGATTATGAAATTTCTCACATCAAGTTAAATAAATTTTGCAAATGTTTGAAAGCGAGGCTTGCCGAGCTATTAAACATTTGAAAATTTATTTAACGAGATGTGAAAAATTTCATAAAAAAATTTTCATAATTAACGCGTTTAAGTTGTGGAAACTGTTCCTCTAATGACTGGACGAAAAGCACCGAGGATTGTATTCCGAATAAATTTGGCGGGAAATGTCACGAAACTTGTTCTTCTCTCTAGAGAGGAGTTCTAATGTTTCCACACTGTTCAGGAAATGTGAAAACTGGATAGAAATTAGAGAAAACTGTTTTCAGCTACATTTGTATGAACAGCCGATATCTGTAACAGGACACATGTATGTATAAAAGAGGACTTCACCATAAAAGTTACTCTCAGAGAAAAACCTTTCACTGTCCACTTTATGAAATTATATGAAATGTCAAAAATAAAGAATGGAGTTTATGAATTTTGAGAAATTAAGTTGGTATTTTGTAAATACTATTCAAAGGGACCTCTACAAGACTCCTAGTCAAACTTATTACTAGACCAACTAAAACCTTGCAGGCCAGTTGATTATGCATATATATAATTCAGGCATCTCATTTAAAGGTATCAAATATGCTTGGACCATCCATTTCTGTTTCCTTCTTTGTAGTATCAAACATTATCACAGCCTAGGCTGCATATGAAACTAGTTAATGAGTAGTTGACTACTAAGTACAGATCGTTGATGAGCTAGACTCTGTACAAGAGTATATAATACCTTGGTGTATTTCAGACCACTTTTAGCCCGAACTTTCAAACAAATGACCAGCCATTCACAAATGATATATACATGTTCAAAATTATACCCTTACCATTTTATATTGCAAGAAGAAGTATAGTAATGTCACATATACACTGAGGGAAATTTGTTGATTTAAAGGACAATGATGTTTGTAGTTGCACTGATGTCTGTAAGATTTTTTTTTCAACTTGCATGACCTATTGACCTTTGTCCTTATATGAACATCACTTCAGACATGAATACTACTAGTATTTGTCTATGTTCATTACAAAACACATAGCCCCGCTCGGGTAGCCCCGTGTATAGCTGTTGATCATTTAATCTTCAAATTTTATCACCTTGGCTATATGTTTTAAATTGAGATTTTTTTTCTAAATGATATTCATGATGAAA
This sequence comes from Modiolus philippinarum, assembly GCA_002080025.1. Lineage (NCBI taxonomy): Eukaryota > Metazoa > Mollusca > Bivalvia > Mytilida > Modiolidae > Modiolus > Modiolus philippinarum. The sequence continues at coordinate 121,660 of MJUU01034136.1, read as the reverse complement.
TCTAAATACATGTACATTATAGGTAAAATGTATTTTTAATGGAGTATTGTTTACAAACAATATTTATGATGTGTACATGTAAATGAGGAACAAATGATATAGGAAAATCCATTACTGTAGTGTAATAAGATTACATTTGATAATTTTGTATTTAGATGTATATCTATGTGGTATTGCCCTGAGTACATAGAAATTTAAATAAAAGATATTATCAACCCTTAAAGAAGGAGTTTGCTGAATAATGACAACTTGAAATATAAATTGTCTTATTTTTGTATTTCCACAGTTTAATCCCACCTGAAGTTTGTTACATGATATTTATTGATTAGATATTGAAATGTTTTTACATAAAGCAATATAAAATGGGACAGGAAGTTCTCAAAATTATATAAAATGGTAGGGAAATCTTGTAAAGATGTGATGCAAGGCTTCCTGGTCATTACATTTTGTCTTTGAATTCTTATTATTTGAATCCTTGTACCTTAAGTATTCATTATCCCCTCGACCAACGGAGTTGGGGAGGGGATATAGCATCTCGCCCGTCCGTCCATCCGTTCGTCCCGTCTCAGGTTAAAATTTGCGTTAAGGTTCAAATATAAGGAACTATATGTGGCACATCAATCATCTTTGGTCAGTGAATGCGTCTTGGAGAGTGATGCTGCTTCAGATGATAATTGGGTCACTCTGACCTACATTTTATGCTTCAATGACCTAGGTTAATGTTTGCGTTAAGGTTCAGATCTGAGGAACTACATGTGGCACATCAATCATCTTTGGTCAGTGGATGCGTCTTTGGGAGTGATGCTGCTTCAGATGATAATTGGGTCACTCTGACCTACATTTTATGCTTCAATGACCTCGGTTAAAGTTTGCGTGAGGAACTACATGTGGTACATCAATCATCTTTGGTCAGTGGATGCGTCTTGGGGAGTGATGCTGCTTCAGATGATAATTGGGTCACCCTGACCTACATTTTATGCTTCAATGACCTCGGTTAAAGTTTGGGTTAAGGTTCAGATCTGAGGAACTACATGTGGCACATCAATCATCTTTGGTCAGTTGATGCGTCTTGGAGAGTGATTCTGCTTCAGATGATAATTGGGTCACTCTGACCTACATTTTATGCTTCAATGACCTCGGCTAAAGTTTGCATTAAGGTTCATATCTGAGGAACTACATGTGGCACATCAATCATCTTTGGTCAGTTGATGCGTCTTGGAGAGTGATGCTGCTTCAGATGATAATTGGGTCACTCTGACCTACATTTTATTCTTCAATGACTCGGGCTAAAGTTTGCGTTAAGGTTCATACCTAAGGAACTACATGTGGCACATCAATCATCTATGGTCAGTTGATGCGTCTTGGAGAGTGATGCTGCTTCAGATGATAATTGGGTCACTCTGATCTACATTTTATGCTTAAATGACCTCGGTTAAAGTTTGCAGTAAGGGTTATGTCTGAGATACTACATAAGTCACATCCATTATCTTCGGTCAGTGGATGCATCTTGGAGAGTGAAGCAGCTTCAGATGATAATCGGGTCACTTTGACCTACATTTTACACTTGACAGACTTGGGTTAAAGTTTCCATAAATATTTATACCTGAGATACTACATATTGCACATCAATGAACTCAATGTTCAGTGAATATACCTTAGACGTTCATACATATTTAGATTATATTAGGGTTATTATTTCTTGACAGGGGGCGAGGGGATTAGCTGTCGTTTGCGACTGCTCCCACCTCTAGTTTTGAAAAAAAAAATTATTACAAAAAAATTAAAGTTTTACTTTGACAATGATAATGATGTTTATTTATTTTCTTTGGATATAGTAGTTTACCGTTATTTACTGGCTATGAGAGAACCGTAGCAAGTTAAGGGTTCCTTGAGACACATTTTTTGTTTGAATTGCAAGTGTGTTTTATTATACCAAACATGTTTGACTTAACAGGAAATCCAACAGTACAGAAATGAAAATGTGTTTCCTTTATGCACAATGTGAACAAAAATGTCCTACTGAACTGAAATGCCAATCGACCACTTGAACATGGTCACTGAAAAGTCTGTGATAAGTCAACTGACAAGTTAATATTCTTTTATGGCAGATTTCCCGAATGATTAACATATTTTATTTACAATTCCTCAATGAACATACCAATATTCCTCTAGTAACACCTATGAAACTCCTTCTAAACTCCTGTCTTTTGTTTGCTCAGCAAGCAATCAAGCCTTATAGAATTCTATTGTATACCAATTTGTCATCACTGGAGTATCAAGGTAAACCCCTTCAGGCAGTACATCATCTGGGAAATCCACCATAACTATTCAGCAGTAAATCGCACTTACCTGAAAAATAAATATGACTATGAATTTTACAAAGAAAAATAGTGCAAGGTTCTTGAAAAAGTAATTTATAAAATAGAGAAGATTGCACTGCAGCAAGTAGTTGTCAGTTGATAAAGTTATTGTTTCTTATAGGCATGATGGTGCTTATAGGATCGAAACTTCAAAATCATTCCCCTCTGTATAGCTGCAATATTTATACCCCACGCTCTAGCGTGTGGTATATAGTGATCATGGTGTTCGTTCATCCGTCCTTTCATTATTCCGTCCACCATAGGGTACATACTTTGTGGCGACAACTCCTCCTAGACCACTTGGTGAAATTCAATGAAACTTTCAAAGAATGTTCAGTACATATTGCCATTGTGCACCAGCCATTTAAAAATTTGAGTTGACTTGAATTTTGTGTGTGTGATTTTTTTTACATCTTGAATCAAATGGGGGAGCAAGGGGGTATGTTTTTCTCACAGTGTTTCTAGTTATATTAGTTACCAGTGATCTCTCTGATATTCTATTATAATCAGGACAGTGTGTTCAGCTATATAAATTGATTGATTGATTGTGGTTTATCATGGAGTTAACAACATTTTAGCTATATTAAAGAAGGAAAAGGTTAGGTTATATCTTGGATATGATTGGTTTTGGAAATTTTATGCAGATTGTTTGTCATAAGTGGTGTATCCTGCAGTCAAATAATACTTAACCTTAGATTTCCCTAGAGGGTAAACCTTACATTGAAATGTAGCAGTTCAAATTTACAATTTTTTTTCATGGAAAAACAATTTCAGTTGACATTTATGCTATGAAAATCATTATTGACATTTAAAAGAGGTATATTGGTGGTTTTATGTAGTACAATTACCAATAGTTCTGAAATTGAAGTTTATTTCTCTTCTATTTATATAGTCATTATGACAATTGGTACAGAACGATTCCCTTTTTTAGCAGTATTAGATTCTCTTGACCTTACTATCAAGACAAAAACATCATGTGCAGTTTGCTGTCAACTATTCTGTAAAATTGGGCTTATAGATCATGTAGATAGACTATAAAATTGGTGATCATAAGTGTATGAATTGTTATATCACTTTACAGAAAATCTGATTAAAATTATTTTTTAACATTTATACCAGGATGTTACAAAAGGTAATCAGATATCCTGCATTAATTCTGATATTTTTTTTGTAATCTAGCGTAAAAATCCTGAAAGACCACATCTGAATTATGAAAAAAAATGCAATTGTAAATGGACAAAAGGGTTGTTGTATAAATTAGTTTTAACCCCTCCTGCTAACACCCCAGGGTTAAAGCTGCTACTTATGCTGCTGAGGTTCCATGTTTAATTACAGACAAATGAGAAGAGTATATTTGTATGTGGCTTCTAGTGTTATTCTGAAACACTAATGAAAATGCATGAAAAGAAAATCTCAGATATCTATGAGAAAAATTTCAATCATTTCTGACCCTGTAGCTTTGTCAGAGACCAGAAATCTTCTCTTCGGGTGTCTGATATTGTTAGTTTATATCAGGTCAAATAAAAGAAACGAAAATGATCCGCTAATCACTGGTGATGTCTGAAATGTGCATAGATACCGACCCTTACAGATTCTCCATAATTTTCACAGATTTAGGGTCAAAATTACAGCATTAAGCTCAGTAGTACAATTGTTAAGGATTTTGGATCGCCGCTGTTCAAGTTTGCAAAACTTTCGTTGTCGCTCCGCACCAGTTTTCTTAATTACAAAATGGATATTGCTTTCAGGTTTCTCTGACCTTTTCCGCATGGTTTAAGTAGACTTATCTATATCCCAAAAGTTGAAAGTTACCAACCTAATATGCCGTCTGCCCGACCGTCTACTACAAAAAGAAAGTAAAAGGGTAATGTTTCTGTGCAGGATATATCATAGAATGCCAATGAATATTTAAATCTTCTCAAGTGTAAAGATGAATTTTCTGTTATTTTGTTTTTGTGATTACTGAAAGAGGACCAAAATTACTGAAAATTCAGTCGATGATTACTGATTGAGGTCAAAAGGGGTTGGCATCTATGAATGTGTACTGGTAATAGAGAAAGTAAGAAATAATGAAGATGACATAAGCACTACATTATTTTTCTTAAATTTCAGCTATGGTGTGATGAATTGTTGTTATATGCCTATAATCTGTTAGCTTCTAATGGTAATGTTTTAACATTCCTGGAGAAAGCACACACTAAGATCACCCATGTGTTAGATGTCAATGGGAGAATCCCCGTCAAAAAGTAAGTATGATCACGATAGATCAATAACTAGTGAACTTTGTACTTTTAACACTATTGAGATCACTTTACATTTGTCCTTGTAATTAAGAAAAATAATTTTTTATCACAAATAAGTTGTCATTTATGTGTATATCATATACCACAGTTAATTTTTTGTCAAGAATCTACATGTTATTTGAGTAGTGAAATAATGAAACAAAAAAATTCAGATGAATTTGATAGCCATGAATTTCTTTTACCCTATAAGAACTGGCAACATCAAATTGTCTGGAATTGAAATCATGCAGAAATGTTGAATTATGGTTCAAAAATGCAAAAGTCAACCTGTTAATTCTAGAGTTATTCCTGATATAGAAACTCGTTCTTGCAAGCAATGTGGTCTGTCAAGTTTGTTACCAGTCTAATTGCACCAAAATACCAAAACCATAGTATTTTGGTGTTGTAGATGATTATTTCGGCAAAGAATGTCTTTTTAGTGCAGATAAAAATCAAATATTTGGATGATCAAAAATTCAAATATTTGAAATTCAAATATGCTGATAGAGAACAAATATTCATCTGTAAATGTGGTTTACAGTGGAAGATGACCATTTAAGATGGATGCATTTGACCAACCAAAAGTGTTCATTTTTGCGATACAACAATCGTAACTATAACTAAACATCATAAAAAACCTGACATCACAATGTAAGGGACACTCAAATGGCACACAGTATAGTTTTTAATCACATCTGTTAGTATTGTAAGTAAGAAATAGGTACTTGCATTAGAACAAAATTAAAAGATCGTGATATCTTTCACTTGTGTAAGAAATTCTATGTCTTTTACTCTCGTTTTGCTCCAGGAAAGACATAATTTCTTACACTCATGAAAGATATCCCCATCTTTGATATAACCAAATGCAAGATCTTATTAATCTCAAGGCTCTGAAAATAATTGCAGTGTCCATCAACTAAAGATGATATTACTATACAATTATGGATATTGGCATGGAGAAAATTAGTAAGCTGTTAATCCAGTTAAGCTACAGTTTGATGTAGAGTTGTCATTGAGAAAGAGCATGGGGTATATTGCATTCATCTTGTTTTAATCTGGCATACTAACTGTTCCAGGACCTCAAATAAGATTGTTATATACTCTGTTTTCAGCATAGTGAAGATGTTTGCTACACATAGGGATGATAAGAGAAGAGTAGAAAAAGCTTTAGAGTCCATAAATATCCAGTCAGGAAAGGTAGGTAATAATTCCTGGAATAAATTGTAGTTCAAAGCTTTGAAGATGTGTTTATATTCACTAGAAATAACATAGAGTAGTTGCTTTAAAATGTTTGGTATTGTAGTATTTTAAAGCGAAAAAACTTTAAAATATAAATGAAAAATATCAATTTTAATGTATTTTCTGAAGAACTATTGTCTACATTGATGGTTTTAGTGTGATTCAGGATAAGTTTATACATTCTTCTGTAAATGGTGGTTTACAGTGGGAGATGACCCATGTGAGATCGATGCACGCGACCTCATCTCACACTGACAAATGACCAACCAGACGTATTAATTTTTGTGATACAACAATCGTAACCATGACTAAATGTCATAGAACACTTGATGTCACAATGTTAGGAACACTCAAATGGCCACAACGTTGTTCAAACAGTCAAGGCTTCCAGACGTTTCTTTTTGCTTTTTATGGAAGAAATAGGAACTTGCTTAAGATCAAAATTAAAGATCAGGATATCTTTCACTTGTGCAAGAAATCCTCTCGTTTCACTACACTCCACTCGAGGAAAGACTAACTTTCTTACACTTGTGAAAGATATACCGATTTTAATCTGATCTTATGCAAGATCCTATTATTCCCTCCAGAAATGAATGATCCAATGACGTTTTTTAGATTGTAACATAAAAGTTACATAACTGTAAAACAAAGTTACCGTATAACAAGGTTATTTTCGCGGGTCAAAAATTTCGCAGATTTGCGGGGGAAAAAAAGGTATGCCAAAAATTTAAGGGTTTTGAATTTTTGTGAATTATCAAAGGTCCTGAAAGAAGGTGTCGGATCAGGAATACAGTTTGACTTACATTTTAGACAGACAGACTCTGGCTAAACTTTACATTTAGGTGTCATGATCATTAACTTAAATTTCATGATGTAGTGTCCATGTTAAAATTTTATAATTTTATAAAAATCGGTTTCTCATCAGATGTAAGTTGTTGGTCGGTCATCGGTCAATGAAAAATTTAGTGTGTTTGTCTTGGGTAGTACATGACTGCTATGTGGCATTTGGCCTTGGCCTAAATATCATGGTCTAGTGGCTATGTTGTATTTTCATTTCTTGCCAACTGTAATTTCAAGATTAATGATATTTGGCATGTATGTTTATATTAGATAGCACATGTGGCATTATAACTTGACCTCAATTTAACCGTCCTGTGACCGTTGGAATTTTTTGTTGTTAATAATTTCTCAACATTATTTTAGGTATGTTAATTTGTCTGTTATAGCACATTAGAGTCTACAGTTCTCAATATTGTACACCAGTGAATAATTTTATGACAATAAACATTACCCCCGGCTTGTGATGAATGCCGGCTTTTGATTGGATGGCAGCCCGTTGGTACAAATCCCATGCACCCGTCTCGTTGTTAAGAACATTGCTAGCGCCAGTGCCATGGAATTCCTTTGTGATAACGTCACATTCTATGACGTTAGTAAGTAAAAACTGGCGCCAAAAACTTTATAACCTCAAGAAATCATCAACCCAATATCAAATCGCCTAAAAACAGGAAAATCTGAGCCTCGACATGGAAAATGGGGCATTTTCTGCATATTTATCATACTTGTTTTATTGCGCAACACAGATGACGTCGAAATTTCGTACAGATTTACTTCCATTCATATGCTTTTTCGGTGCAATAAAAGACAAAGCCGGGGATAAATCCGTTACCTATGTTTCTACCAGTAGGCATTGAGATTGTACCACCCTGAAGCACTTCTGTGCAGCCTGAGGATTATGCTGTTCAAATTTTTGCTTAAAATGTCATACATCTTTGTTAAAATGTAACATCCAGGTACAATTTACGTACCCTTTTCGAAATAGAACAAGACTTGCAGAACCTATTTTAGACAAATTATGTTAATTCTTGCTTCACATGTTAGAGATGCACCCATATCATAAAATTGCATGATTTTTTTTTTTTTTGCAGTTTAGATGATTAATGTTTTGTAATTTATTTATTTTTTTTAAAATGCACAATTTATACATTTGAAATTTTGTAGAAAACACAGATTTGATTGAATTAGGCAAGATATATTTTTAAAATGGGGAGATAAAACTGTTTTAACCATAGGTCACTGGTAAGACATCAATTTCACCACACCAATGATAGAAAAAACAAATTTAATTGAATTCATCTGATTGAATTAGGCAAGATATATTTAAAAAGTTTTAAATATTAAGGGGAGATAATACTGTTTTTAACCATAGGTTATCAATTTTGGCAATCAACAAATTATGCAATATTTACAAGTTCTGAATTAAGTTAAGGGATAACTACTTTAAGAAATACATTTTAAAATTTGAAAACTGTTAAAAGTGAACAAACAGCATCTTACAGACCATACAGCAAGGAAGGTTTTATGGATAGGAAGATACACTTGGGTTGTCTTGTAATTTCTTAAATATAATATCAAAAGACAACAATATACCATTACTGCGGCAAGATACTCTTTTTATTTTGATGACAGTTTTCACCATTAAGTGTGATGTCAACAAGAACATCCTACCGTAACCTGAATATTGTCTTCGATAGTATATTTCTCTGTTATATATCATATCAAATGTTTGAAAGACATTTGTACAGTAAAAAGAAAAAGGTGAATTGTTTTACAATTTTGGTCGTTTATTTTGTTACAACATGTATTACCCCTCCCCTTTACATTCCAAAATATAGCTTTTTTCAAGAGATCAACACCTGTTTATACTCTAAATACTCAACAGACCTGTAACATGTTTAGTTCTAGAGCAAAAATTGCTGTAAACCAACTAATTTTCGTGAACTTTGCAAGCGTGAAAATATTGCAAAAATAACTGTCTCTAATATTGCTATTTCTTACACAAATACATCAGTAAAAATAGAAAATCGTGAAAATTAGTCGCCGTGAAGTTGAGTGGAGGAACAAAACGGGAAATAAAGTATCTGCAAAAATAAGTTGGTTTACAGTAGTAACTTATGAGAGTGATCTTTGGTTTACTGTAGTATCTTATGAGAGTGATCTTTGGTTTACAGTAGTATCTTATGAGAGTGATCTTTGGTTTACAGTAGTATCTTATGAGAGTGATCTTTGGTTTACAGTAGTATCTTATGAGAGTTATCTTTGGTTTACAGTAGTATCTTATGAGAGTGATCTTTGGTTTACAGTAGTATCTTATGAGAGTGATCTTTGGTTTACAGTAGTATCTTATGAGAGCGATCTTTGGTTTACAGTAGTATCTTATGAGAGTGATCTTTGGTTTACAGTAGTATCTTATGAGAGTGATCTTTGGTTTCATGTTTTC
>MJUU01034136.1:77831-88016 GCA_002080025.1 Modiolus philippinarum | reverse complement strand
AGTGAGAGATAACACAGAGGCAACATAAACAATGAAGGGAGAGATAACACAAATAGACGCAACATAAACAATGGAGTGAGAGATAACACATGGACAACATAAACAATGCAGTGAGAGATAACACACAAATAGACACAACATAAACAATGCAGTGAGAGGTAACACAGAGGCAACATAAACAATGCAGTGAGAGATAACACATGGACAACATAAACAATGCAGTGAGAGGTAACACAGACACAACATAAACAATGCAGTGAGAGATAACAGAGTGACAACATTATGCAGTGAGACATAGCAGAGTGGCAACATAAACAATGCAGTGAAAGATAACACAAATAGACACAACATTAACAATGGAGTGAGAGATAACACATAGACAACATAAACAATGCAGTGAGAGATAACACAAATAGACACAACATAAACAATGCATTGAGAGGTTACACAGACACAACATAAACAATGAATTGAGAGATAACACAGAGGCAACATAAACAATGCAGTGAGAGATAACACAAATAGACACAACATAAACAATGAATTGAGAGTTTACACATAGAGGGACAACCAAACAATGCAGAGGGAGATGACACAAATAGATACAACAAAAACAATAAGTGAGATAAAACATAGGGACAACATAAACAAAACAACAGAAGTGAACACAGATGTCACAGAAAATAAAGCAAAGATGATTTTATGTAGCCCTCTCTTTACTTGACTTGTGGAATAAAGCACTTGTTTTTACTTCAAGATGAAGCAACAACAATAGAAGTCACATTCTTCGCTTGTACTTTTCATAATCAGTTATACAAAATTTTCACTCCAAAAGACATCTTCCAGTGTCTGATAGTGGAATACAGCCATATGTACAGCTATTTATGTGCTATTCATGTGCAGATATAACCAATGCAGTGAAAGATAACAGAAAAAGACACAACATAAACAATGCAGTGAGAGATAACAGAGTGACAACATAAACAATGCAGTGAAAGTTAACACAAATAGACACAACATAAACAATGCAGTGAGAGATAACACTGAGACCACATAAACAATGCAGTGAGAGATAACACACAAATAGACACAACATAAACAATGCAGTGAGAGATAACACAGAGGCAACATAAACAATGCAGTGAAAGATAACACAAATAGACACAACATAAACAATGCAGTGAGAGATAACACTGAGACCACATAAACAATGCAGTAATGTATAACACAAATATACACAACATAAACAATGCATTGAGAGATAACACATAGACAACATAAACAATGCATTGAGAGATAACACATAGACAACATAAACAATGCAGTGAAAGATAACACAAATAGACACAACATAAACAATGCATTGAGAGATAACACAGACACAACATTGACAATGCATTTAAAGATAACATAAAGACAACATAATGCAGTGAGACATAACACAGACACAACATAAACAATGCATTCAGAGATAACACAAATAGACAAAACATAAATAATGGAGTGAGAGATAACACATCGACAACATAAACAATGGAGTGAGAGATAACACTGATAACACTGAGACCAAAAAAACAATGCAGTAATGTATAACACAAATAGACACAACATAAACAATGGAGTGAGAGATAACACATAGACAACATAAACAATGCAGTGAGAGATAACACATGGACAACATAAACAATGCAGTGAGAGATATATAGTATCTACCCCAACGGAAAAGGGTAGATAGGCTGATCTCAAACCTGAAGGCTTAGATATCATGTCCATCCCGAGGTTTGCTGAGGGATGGACAAAAGATATCTTAGCCTGAAGGTTTGAGATCAGCCTATCTCGCATTTTCACGAGGGTTTGTTACTTTTTCTTGCTTTAACTTTCTAAAATAACCTGAAAAACTATGTTCAGCTTTGACTTTCACATAGATATATCACAAATGTTCCTTGGAAAAATATGATGTCACAATTACTTTATGTTTACCAAAGCTGGATGGTAACTTCGCTGTCAGCACTATTTTAAATCTCCTTTTAAATAAAAACTGCATTTCTCGCAGTTCATGGTACATTTCAGCTTAAAAGGTACATGTCCATTTTTTATTTAAACAGAAAGAGTTATTAAATTAGAAATCAAATTAAACTTGATTAATCACTTGAAAATTCAAAGCGATTGCAGACATCTTGAATTTTTTGCATGTGCTTGCGATTGATGTGAGAAAGCCCCCTGTGAAGGGGTGAATTAAGCTGATCTCACCCACCCCAAATCACGAGATTTCTCTATCCCATAGGCGAGAAAACACAGACACAACATAAACAATGCATTGAGAGATAACACAAATAGACACAACATAAACAATGGAGTGAGAGATAACACATAGACAACATAAACAATGGAGTGAGAGATAACACTGAGACCACATAAACAATGCAGTGAGAGATAACACAAATAGATGCAACATAAACAATGAATTGAGAGTTTACACATAGACAACATAAACAATGCAGTGAGAGATAACACAAATAGACACAACATAAACAATGAATTTAGAGATAACACAGAGGCAACATAAACTATGCAGTGAGACATAACACAAATAGACGCAACATAAACAATGAATTGAGAGTTTACACATAGACAACATAAACAATGCAGTGAGAGATAACACAAATAGACACAACATAAACAATGAATTGAGAGTTTACACATAGAGGGACAACAAAAACAATGCAGAGGGAGATGACACAAATAGATACAACAAAAACAATAAGTGAGATAAAACATAGGGACAACATAAACAAAACAACAGAAGTGAACACGGATGTCACAGATAAAAAAAGCAAAGATGATTTTATGTAGCCCTCTATTCACTTGACTTGTGGAATAAAGCACTTGTTTTTACTTCAAAATGAAGCAACAACAATACAAGTCACATTCTTCGCCTGTATTTTTCATAATCAATAATACAAAATTTTCACTCCAAAAGACATCTTCCAGTGTCTGATGGTGGAATACAGTCATATGTACAGCTATTTATGTGCTATTCATGTGCAGATATAACCAATGCCCCCTCCTTTTTATGTGTTTGTAAGTGGATAGGAGACCAGACTTCACAGGGAACCTACTCTGTCAAATACATGTAGATAGCATATTTAGCAGTCAGTTTTTAACCAATCAAATTGTCTGTTATATAAAGGTTGTATTATTTTTTAACATTTCAATATTTTTCAAAAATTTAAACTGTTGCTACAAATCTGTAGAATTAGTCTTATTCTATGGTTTTCAGAATATTTCTGAAATGATTATTTTGACAGTTTCCTTGTAAATTAAGAGATAACCATACTGTATTTTAGGATCTGAGGGGGTAAATCATAGATTTTACTGTCGCAAACTGAGTTTTCCGGCGTTGCGTTAGCGGAGCCAGAAAACAGATGTTTGCGACAGTAAAATCTTAGATTTACCCCTGAAGATCCTAAAATACAGTCTGGTTATCTCTATTCTAATGCAAATCCAAAACAAAAAAACCATTCAAAATCGATTTTTAAACTACCGGAAGTTTGGTGTGCATCTGCGCCATTACGTCGCTATTGGTTCTGACGGTAAATCGTGGATTTTACCCCCTCAAAATTCTGACGCCATCCAATCAAAATTAGCGTTACAATCATAAGTGCATTAGAATATAATAATCTATAGGCAGTGTATCACATGAAGATATAAGGAGTTTTCTATGACATGGCATGTTTTCATTTGGTGGAGAAATTGCTTTCCATAATGATTACAAAAAAAACTGTTATATAAAAAGGCAAACACATTAGATACTGACATAAGTGCTATTGTTTCTTTATAATAGCAGATCATATTCGAAGTATTGAACTCCTACACAAACCTCTTATTGTCATAGTAACCAAAAACTAACAAAAGGGTAGTGAGAAAATGACAAAAACACAAGTATTTTGTTATATAAAAGAATTTTAATAGCTTATTATTAAATACTATAAGGATATTGTTTTGTATATTTAGGTTAATAACTTCCTATTTGAGGTCTACCATATCAATCTATATATCTAGCGATAATATCTGATCAACTGTAGTGCTGGTCCTAAAGGAACAAATAAATGTCTCATTAAACTTTAATCTCTAATTCAGAAACAGCTTAGGGACATTTTCTCTTATAAACAATTTGCCTGCCATTCGCTGTATATATTGACCTATTATCTATTGATCACAAAACCGTTATACAAACTATCTCTTTGATAAAACATAACTCTTTGTGATGTATTACACTTGTTTTCGGAAAAGATGGACTAAAAATATTGAATAATGAAAAATGAATAGAAAAAAACAAATGTAAAGTTTAACTTCACCTTGAAAAATGGATGTAATATGTGTGCAATAAGTGTTCCAAGAAACCATGTTTTTTTTGTCAGCGAAGTGATGTTTACACATTAAGATGAGGTCATATGTACTTTTCTCAGACATATAAATGACCAGCAACAAGTTTTGATTTTGGGGACCACAATCTGACAAATCCATAGAAAGTATTTTTTATGGCTAATATATTGAAAAAACATCAATGGTTAACATAATAAAAAATTTAAATTGATCATTTGATCAGAATCAAACATATCTTTCACTCATGTAAGATCTGCCATTACAGTTGCCACTTTTTGAACAAGGACAAAATAATGTACTGTTATGAACGATGTCCCACTCCTTGATCTGATGTGCTTGTGAGAGGATGTTATACTTGTCTGATAACACACCTGTATTTCAACTTGTACCCAAAAAAAAAACATTAAAAAAAACAAACAAAAATGCTAAACAAAAAAAAACAACAACAAAAGAAAAAGAAAAAAAAGTTTTTAAACAAAGATTAAGAGAAAAAATAGGGAGAAAACATCTGAGACCAGGAGCATAGAAGGAAATTTATAAAAGTACAAAGGACTTGATTACTGGTACCTTAAATTTGTCTAAGGTGTGAAAAAAATCACCACAAGATATGTATAACAGGGTTTTGATTTCTGTTGTTTTTTAATCAATGTATTATGGCTATTTCTACAGGTCACATGTCACAGGAGGGTTTTCTGAAGTTCCTTATGGGAGAAGAGAACAATGTAGTAGCACCAGAATTGTTAGATTTAAGTCATGAGATGGTTAATCCTTTGGCACATTACTTCATCAACTCAAGTCACAATACATATTTAACAGGTAAATATTCTGTCACAGTATATATATACATAACTGTCAAAATTTCAAAATGCTCATGAGGGTTTTGATGCATTATGCAACTCCAGACATACCATATAACCTATAAAGGGAGCTTCAAATTCACTTTCCTGTTGTTTTTTAGTATCTCTGTGACATTAAAATTATCATGCCATAACCAAATGAATGTTTTGTAAAACAAGGAAGAAATAATTGCTTTCTGAGAATTCAGAATTCAATGCTTTCATTGGGGAAACCCCATAAAAAGGTATTATTGACAGGTATGCGATATTTAACAGGTAAATCTACTGTCACAATACAGATTAAACAGGTAAATTTACTGTGATAATACATATTCAATGGGTAAATTTTCTATTCGTGTGACAATACATATATATGAGACAGATAAATCTACTCAGATTTCACTAGGTAAATTCCAACCGAGTCTTGTAACAAAAACTGTGTGGGTAAATTAGTTGTTCTGCTTGTCACAATGTATAATTTGAGGTTAATCATCACTAGTTGCAATCAAATGTGCGAATCAAACCAATAAATCACCAATTCAGTCACACCTTATATTACATGTAAATTGTCAAAAAGTCAAGTTTAAATTCATATTTTATAGGTAAGATATTAAAATACATATAAGCCTTTGTGTGTCTTGTCTGTTTTCTAGTTAGTTCACTTTATGTCTATCGGAGTCTAGGAAGATGCTTATTTCGCTGAACTTGATTACTCTTTTATTTAGGGGCCAACTCCGACCTACCGTTGGATGTGGGGTTTCCTCACCGTTCATTGAAGATCTTATGGTGGCTTTGAGTTGTTATTGCTCCCCTTAGGGTCGTTGTCTCTTTGACACATTCCCCGTTTCCCTTCTTTTTCTTATATAGTGTTAACTCAGAAATAAAATAAGAAGGATAACAGGAAATAGCTACAATAGCTGAAAAGTACAATCACCTGCTTCTATGTACATAGGAACTGCAAAAGAAAAAAAAACAAATAAAGACAAAAGAAAAATGTCATTAAGGTCATAATTCAAATTTTTATACAACCGCAAAAAATTTGAGGTCGTATAATAGTATGGCACTGTCGTCGTCGTTGTTGTCCGGCGTAGTCATCGTCTGTAGACACTTTCAATAACTTATGAAATTTTGACACAGTGGTCCTTGGTACAAAGGGAAGGCTGGGGTAGGTTTTGGTTATTTTGGTCCTTCCCCAGGGTTTGACATTAACTTTTTGACCAACTTGCCCATTCGGGCTATTGAGATACAAATTTTACTTGCCCGAAACTAGGAAATACTTGTCCAAACTTTGTGAATATCCAACAGCTAAAACATGGTCCCTTATTAGCATTGCAGAGTTAGACATTTTGTAATGTCTCGTGTGACAGAAACCTGTCTGAACAAACATACAATAACAAGGCTATTCTGAATCATAGTGGAGTCAGAACACTTGACACATAGCCTGCAGTCCTAATAAACATGATAAAAGTTTTAACAGATTAATTGTACTTATAAAAGTGGAATTTCAACAAGGTTTGTAATCATTGAAAGGTTTGAAAATTATTTAATTAGTACCATGGAAAAATAAAGTAATGGATGAAATGGAAAGAAAGAAATTAGTTGAAAATCTCTCGACGTTTTTATGTAAAAACCAATATATCAGAAGCTGATCCCATGTTCATATTGATTTATTTTCTCCCTTTTCTGACAACAAGTGTGGACCCAAATTGATGTCTCGCCCATCCCTGCTTGATTGCAAAATTGATGTGAAAACTCAAACTGCCTAAATCAGAAAATTTAACATGTTCACTAGACTGTGAAATTAGATTAACTGACAAAAGCAATATAGCAGACTGTTACATATCACCCAAAACCAAAATTCCAAATATTAATGACCTACCACTGATACATACTGAAAAACCAAACATGTTCACTAGACCATGAAAATAGCAGGCTGTCATCTTTCATCCTAGACAAACCCAAATGCAAAACATTATTGAACTTACATTAATAGATACTAGGAAACTTAACATGATCACTGGACCATGAAACTGAGGTCACAGACAAAAGCCACATAGCAGACTGTCATGTACTACTCAAGACCAACCTATATACCAAATATCATTGACCTACCACTTATAGCTACTGAGGAAGAGACCTAATCACAAAAACTGAACATGAAAGTTTACGCCGTTGCCGTCATACTTTGTACGTATATGTCTCGCTTTCCGCGACTTTTGTCCCGGGCGAGACAAAAACATACGTCGATAATATCCAAAGTGTTCCGGTATTGTACATTTGTATTCATTGCATTTGGATAAAAAATGGCTTGGGTAAAATTTCCACTGCCCTCAAATAAAATAGTGAGTACTTATTATGGAACAAACAGCAATGTAGAAATGCAATTTAGGTATAATAGATTATCCCAAGGATTCTACAAGCTGAAATGAAAGTAGCTTACATCCTTGACACCAATAATGAGTGTGACATTTTGATTGTCTGTTCAAATTTTTGTCAGGAACAGGAAGCGTGATCGTACATTCGTGTTGTCTCCGATTTGACATCACCTATTGAAAGACTCCAGAGAAGTGTCGATTAATAATTTCATAGCTGACCTATAAATAGAACTCTCTATTTCTGTATTGGGAATTTTTTATTTTTAAAACAATGTACGATCTCAAGTCTGTTCACGAGACATATCCATCTATAAAACAGTTAAAATGACCTTTTAAGCATCATTTTTTTAACTTGCCTGATCGGACAAGTTAGACGCAAGTTTCACTTGTCCGAATTTGTAATTTACTTGCCCTGGGCAATGGGACAACCGTTAATGTCGAACCTTGCTCCTGTTTTTAAAAAAGGGCCAAAAAGGGCAAAATTTGGTGTTTTCACAAAGGCTGTAGAATATTTATTATTTATTGGATTTTGATGGGATTTCTTTGAGTGTGTTCCTAATTAAATTTCCTATCAGTTGTATGAACAGATTTTATGTGGCATGTACCGTTCACAAGATAAATGGGGCCCAAAAGTGGCGATTTTCAAAAATTTCATTTTTTTAATTTTTAGTCCGATTTTGATGCAGTTTTTTGCAATGGATTCTTTTTGAAAACAAACATACAGCTGCAACATCAGATTTTTGATAACTTGTTTATTTTCTGAGCTATGAAGGGCCAAATGGTGACAAAATTGCAAATTTGCAGATTAGGCCACATCAAATTAATCAATAGATTCTCATCCCCACCCGCCCCATCTTTCTAAGCTTAATTTTCAATCATACAGAAATTTTCTTTAAATTCCTATCAATTTTAGTGAAAATCAGTAAAAAATAAAAAAATAAAACCCTCCCACCCACCCCAAATTTTTTGTTATTGTTGGTTGAGAATCTACAAAAAATTAACTTGATAGGGCCTTACCTAAAATTTTTATTTTTCATCCAATTTTGATGGGATTTTTTTCTTTGGATTCCTTTTGATATAAGCTTTCTGTAGTATGTCAACAGATTTGGTGTAGCTTTTACTGTTTCCGAGCCACAAGGGGTCAAAGGGGCCAAAATTGCAATTTTTGGAAACATGTGAAATCTTTATTTTTCATCGGATTTTGATGGAATTTTTTTCTTTGGATTCCTCTTGATATAAGCTTTTTGAAGTATGCCAACTGATTTGGCATAGCTCTTACTGTTTCTGAGCTAAAAGGGGTCAAAGGGACCAAATTTGCAATTTTTTAAAACAAGTGAAATCTTTTTTTTTTTCATCAGATTTCATTTGATTTTTTGTTTGTTTTGGAGTCTTCTTGTCATAAGCTTTGGTATTATGTCACTAGATTTTGCGTTTCCAATATATATAAAAAATTGAAGGGCTAATTTTTATTTTCCTTAGTTTGTGTGCAGCTTATTACTGGGTAAAGCTCTTTATTGTGTCCATTTAATTACTGTATCAAGCTCTTTACTGTGTCCTCATTCATTTTGAATAGCACTTTTTCAAATTTCAGTGTTCGACATGCTGCGGTCGTATCATGCTGCGCTCGGCATAGCCCTTTATTTTTTATTGTAAATGGATGATCCATAATATTAAATTTGTAAATCACCAACTGCTGCCATTATACTTGTTTTAGAGGTAAATCATCCCCATCTTTATTATCCAAATTTGTCTGAATTATCACTCAATCTAGCTACAATGTATATTTTACAAGTAAACTATCATATTTAACAGAAAATGAAGGATAAATCATATTAAAATGATTGAAAAAAAAATTGTTGTAATGTACTTACATCAAAGTTTTCATGCATGTTGACAGATTTTGGTATTTTGACCTTCTTTGTCCCTAGAAATGTTTTGTTTTAATTCTGTATTTATTCCTCTGTTATTTTCACCAATGAATGTAAAAATTATTGTTCAACATTTTACAGGTCATCAGTTAACGGGTAAATCTTCAGTAGAAATGTATCGCCAAGTTCTGCTAAGTGGATGTAGATGTATAGAATTAGATTGTTGGGATGGTAAAAATGCTGACGATGAACCTGTTATAACTCATGGTTACACAATGTGTACAGAAATTTATTTTAAGGTAATTTTATTTCTTTAGAAAATCTCTAGTTTCAGGCTTTGTACTAAATTCAGTCAGGACCATTCATTCATCAAATGCGATTGAGCATCTAAGTGTGCTGCCTGTTGTGATCAGAGTCAACACTTTGTGATTACTGTCTGGCATCTTTATATATTTTGTATTTTTCAATTTTCATGCCATCAAAAAAATATTTTGTTAATTGGTATAAGTGGATATAGCAATTATATTTTATGAAAACCTAATTTATATGTCATTATTTTGTAGGAAGTTATAGAAGCAATAGCAGAAAGTGCCTTTAAAACATCAGAATATCCTGTCATATTGTCATTTGAAAATCATTGCTCGTAAGTATTTCAAAATTTAAGTCATTTTTATACGCCCGTCTTTGACGGGACGTATTATGGTATACCGGTGTCCGTCC
>MJUU01034136.1:63479-76134 GCA_002080025.1 Modiolus philippinarum | reverse complement strand
TTAATTTCAAGAATCATTTAATCAGTTTGCTTTAAAGTGGGGACGGGCTATCATGCGCTCTTGGCGCAGCTGTTTATTAGCAGTCTGATTGAAGTCAGAATGAGCTCTTCCATCACTTGATGTCTGTTCTCATTCCATCATTAACTTATTCAAAGATTATTTGCTCTGAAACCACTGGGCCAGTTGGAACCAAACTTGGTCACAATATTCCTTGTGTAGTCCCCTTTTGAAAATTATATCTGTCAGGTTCACATCGCATCCAAAATTTCAGCTTGCAGGGAACATACCAGTAGTTTTAATTTTTGACCTATGTGAAAATAATTTAAAGATCTTCTCCTATGAAACTACTTTGCCAGTTTTAACTGAATTTAGGCACAGAGGTCCTTAGATGGTCCCTTCAAAAAGATGTCCAGCATGTCTGCATCTCATCCCAGATGGTACCAGCAGGGAACAAACATGTTTTAGTTTGCTTATTAGTCACCCCTAGTTTTAAGTGAGTCCATGCATTTTATCCATGATGGTACCAGCAGGGAACAAACAGTTATGGAATCACATTCAAAGGTTTTCTCCAGGAAACTACATTACCAATTGGAATCAGACTCAGTCATAATGATCTTTGGTAGTCCTCATTAAAAATTCTGTTCGGTAAGTTTGCACTTTGGACTTTATAGCATCAAGGTCTATTACTGCTGATAACCTTTGACTTTACCCATATTTCTTTTGTAACTGATGAAGGTCTTTACCTGTCTTCAAAGACAAACTGTTTATTTACACTTACAATTGTTACAACAACTTTCATTCATGCCTGAAGAGTTTAATACTCTAGGAAAATTCTATCAAACTGATTAAATGACTTTAAAGGGATTAAAATGATTAGAAAAGTTGGGGATGGTATCAAACCTTTATAGGGTGAATATTTTATGTTCAAAATATACATATAACTAGTAGTTGTAGATTATAGAACTGGGTAATTCATTAATTTTCTTATCATTTTTAGAACCTAATTGTTACTTGGAAATTAAAAGTACAAAGTCTGAAATTTGACAATCAATATATCAGGGAGCCTTTTTTGGAGGGGGGGACAGAGGCTCAGAATCAAATATTTAGCCAGTAGCATTAAATTTTTAAATAAAGCCAAAACTAAGTTTTATTCATTGGATACTTGCAATGGTTGCCAAGTATAAGTTAGCTTATTCTAATTCAGTTTGCATATATCTTCATAGATTAATGAATGAATTCTGAAAAAAGGTTTGATACCACCCCAACTATCACTAATTGGTCTTGTCAAGTTTTCTTTCTGTACCAATCAAGGTAATCACTTTGAAGTCATTTAATCAGTTTGATAGAAATTCATGAAATTAAGTTAAGTTTGGTAGTGAGTTGGCTGCAATAACACATCTATAAACTCCTAAAAAATACATATATTTCTTATAATTCCAATTCAATTCACAAAAGCAAATATTATTTATCTATGGTCTATTTTCAGGCCGAAGCAGCAGGCAAAAATGGCAGCACATTGTAGAAATATATTTGGTGACTTGTTATTAACAGAATCTTTAGATTCACATCCAGTAAGTCTGTTGTTCATTATAGATCAAAATCAAAACTTCAGTATCCATATACATTAATAGTACCTACATGTGAGACTAGTATCTACTTCTTCTAGCTCATATTGAGGCTAGAATACATAGTTACATAACTAGGATCCAGTATGTCTGTTGTTCATTATATCAACCATACATAGACATAGTAAGATTAGTTTTCTGTGAGGACTATCATGCATATTAAAAATCTTTCTTTCTTTATGGACATTCTAATAAAAAACACTAACATGAATCAACCTCTGTATGATTATAAACTTAAACTTGCTTACTTTTGAGAAGTTACATGCATAAATAGAAATTACCTTTATGTGTGAACTAGCTATTAGAGAGTTTAGTAATATTTCAACATTCTGAATAACATAGTAACAGGAAAAAATGATTGAGGGTGAAAATTAATGAAACACCAAGAAGAATTAAACACAATCTTTTTATAAGTAAACAGATGTATACAGGGGCCTTAAAAGCCCTATCATTAAAAGTCAAAACAGGACAGAGTTTTAAAGAAGAAAACACGTCATAATGTTATACATGTAATATGAAATATTAAAATCAGCAGATGTCATATTTTGGATGAAATATTTTCAAATTGCAACTGCATTGCGAATTCTTGAAATCACATATTGATATGTATTCAAATTAGTGGTATAGATTTTACTATAACACAAAGAAATGTGTATCCAATGAAATTTAATGAGGGCTACTGCAGTAAAAAATGTCTCCTGGGGCAGAACGCACATGAAATTTAGAGGTACCACCAACAGATTAAAATTTAAGATTAATGCATGTGTTGTATACAGTGTTTTAAAATTTTACTCCCTACCAACAACATTTTAATTCCTTGGTGTTCTGCCCCCTGGAGACACTTTTTTTCTGGAATAGCCCTGAGTTCACAGTTTACAAAATGTATATATCATTAAATGAACACTCTGTAAAGGTGTTATTGAACAAATTAGATCTAAGATAAAATATTTTTGTGTTATTTGGTTGATTAAGCTTTCTACCTGCTGCTTTCAGTATGATTTATAATATCTTATCGTTGATTTTACTTACAATGTAACTTATCATTTTGTAGCTTGATTTAGATACCCCACTGCCACCCCCAAATATGTTAATGAGGAAAATTATTGTAAAAAATAAGAAGAAACATTTCCATGCTAAAGGTAAGTAAATAACTAGATACAGAAGTTACTGTAAATTTAGTTTCTGTAGGTGGCCATTTCGCCAACTTGTGTCTCATCAGTGGTGATCAGATCAAAAACAATAAACCTAAAGATGAACAAAAGCTGATATAGAACCAATAACCAATATAATTTAAATGGAAAGCCACAGTCAGCTAGGACAGAGCTTTGCATGATGGAGATACTGTTCATTTTCACCAAAATTAAAAAAAAAATTAGATATTACAAGTTCCAAATAAATAGGCTTTCGTGTCAGGAAATTAGATATTATTCACAGATGGCATGACTGATTTTGCCCTCTCCATACATTTATAGCAATGTACATTTAAAATTGAATGCATTTGCTCATTGATGCAATCATAGAAAACTGTGAATAAATGTAATTTTTATGCTTCTTCCAACATGTTGTACAGAGCATTAGGTTTTTGACTTGTACATGAGCCAGTCTTTCAATATGTCAGTCTGTCTGTGTTACTTTGACCTACTGGTACATTTCTGCATAGAAAATCCAGATTACAGTCAACATCTCAGATGAAACAACACAAAGAGTAAAAATGTTTCTATTTATTTCAACAAAAAATAAATGTGCAAGTTATTAGCTTTCTTTCGGACTATCTCCTTCTCTGTTCTTAATGTCTAATTATATGGGGTGAAACAGAATCAGGAACACAAAAAAGCAATGATACATTGTATCAATTATAATGATTTTGATACTGATCTTACATAGTTTATAGCATACTATCTCATTTCTTTTTCTCACCTGTATTATTCAGCCAAGCAGGTGAAAAAGCAGATAAGTTCCAGTGCACCCGAAGGTAAACCACGAACACAAAGTTTGAGTCCTGAGAACAGTATGGACCAAGATACTGAGAATCCTAGTGACCAACCTGTGGAGGAGGAATCTGACTCCGATATGAGTGAATATGAATCTGATGAGGATGGTGAAAAGACAGAAAAAATTGTGCAATATCAGAAAGAAAAGGTTTGTATGAATTTTGATATGGCTAAGTTATTGCTATAAATAAGTCAGAAAAGTAAGAAAAAATTGAATTATACTTAAAGTTGACATTTTTAGCTCACCTGGCCTAAAAGGCCATGTGAGCTTTTGCCATCACTATGCATCCGTCGTCTGTCTGTCCGTCTGTCAACAATTTCAAAAATCTTCTCCTCTGAAACCGCTGGGCCAAATGTAACCAAACTTGACTGGAATCATCACCAGAGTATGGCTTCTCAAAATTGTGTTCGATTAGTTGGCTGGTCAAACAACATGGTCGTGATTGCTAAAAAATAGAAGATAGGGGTAAATTGCAGTTTTTGGCTAATAACTCGAAAACCGTTTCAGATATCAATAATCTGACTCGAGTGAAAATGATCATCATGATGATATCTACACACCCTGCAATTTTCAAGAAAATCTGAAACCCATCTCGGAGTTATAGCCCTTTCTCCGTAAAATTTTCAAAATTTTTGCATTTTTATGCCCCCAGATCGAGGATCGGGGGCATATTGTTTTTGTCCTGTCTGTTTGTCTGTTTGTCTGTGTGTCCGAAACTTTAACCGTGGCTATAACTTTTGAACTATATAAGGTAGACTTTTGATACTTGGCAAGTGTATAGGTCTAGTCAAGAGGAACATAAATATGCAAAAAAAAAATTAGGTCAAGGTCATAGGGGTCAAAAAGGGGTAAAATTGGGAATCTGGGGGCATATGTAGTGTTTCACAAACACATCTTGTTAATTTTTTATTTCAAAAAGTGTAACAGAAAGAGGTCAAGTGTAATTTGCAAAAATGTTCAGCATATCAAGATCTACCCACCGTGAAATTTTGAAGAAAATCCATAAATCCTTGTAAGAGTTATTGCCCTTTTTTCACCAAATTTTTTAAATTTTCGAATTTTTTGTCTTTTATTTCCAAAACTATAGAAGATGAAGGTTAAGTGTAAATTGATGAAATGTTTGCCATTGTGGCGACTTGAAAACCGGTGTTGAAAAATTGTTCATTGACGCCATTTTCAAAATGGCCACCAAAAACGGCGGGAAAATTCAACATTGTCCGATTTCAATGAAATTTGGTTTCCAAATAGGTCTTGATGTGGCAACTTCAAAACTGATGTTTAAAATTGTTCATTGACTGCCATTTTCAAAATGGTCGACAAAAAAGGTGGGAAAATTCAACATTGTCTGATTTCAATGAAATTTCGTTTCCAAAAAGGTATTGATGTGGCAACTTCTAAACCGATGTTAAAAATTAATCGTTGACTGCCATTTTCTAAATGGCCGCCAAAAAGGCGGAAAATCCATCATTATCTGATTTCAATTAAATTTGGTATCCAAGTGGATATTAATGTCACTACTTCAAAACCAGTGTTGAAAATTGTTTGTTGACTGCCATTTTCAAATGGCTGCCAAAAAAGGCATGAAAATTCAACATTGTCCTATTTCAATGAAATTTGGTTTCCAAATAGATATTGATGTTGCGACTTCAAAACTGATGTTGAAAATTGTTCGTTGACTGCCATTTACAAAATGACATCTCGATTTCAAAACTGGTGTTGAAAGTGGTTTTAAGCAAGACAGTTTTTTGTCAAAAAAGTCCAACAAAGAAATATAGTAAAACATGATCAGACCTTAAATACAGTTCAAGATATTGGAGGTGTTGGAGCTATGAAAGTTTGAGAGACTGAAAATCAACTGTATAACTTACAATGTTATCTTGATTGTGGCAACTGAAAGCCAGGTGAGCGATACGGGCTCCTGGGAGCCTCTGGTTGGAATTTAAGTTCTTTAAAATGCTTTACGCAGATTATTTGTCATGCATTGGCTGGGCTAACTGATGTACAGTAGTGCTTTCAAGCAAAGTTCTGTAACCAATAAGTCAAACCTGATCCACGATTGAAATTGATTATATCACTGTCAACCAGGAAATGTTTGCGTCCTCCTTTTTTTGCAAACTTCAAAGTTTCAGTTCGTGCATTCATGATTTTGCAGTTGCCTGTCAATCTACTAAATCAAACAGCTGCATCAAAATATTTGCAGCTGCTATATTTTCGCATTTCATCACTTAACGCAAAAATAGTGAAAATTAAACTGTCACGAAAATTTCCTTGTTTATAGTATAAATTGTGAGATGTTGAATATTTGGTTTTCAACACAAGATTATTCAGTGTCGTGGAAAACAGATGTGTAATCTTCAAGGTACTTCAGTATTTAATATATCTATTATATTTATACAGGGTACAGCTGGTACTGAAGCTGAAGCAGGATTAGAGATGTCAGAACTTGTCAACTACATACAACCAGTTCACTTCCACTCATTTGATACATCAGAAAGTAAGTAATGTTACTTTACACCACAAATTTGTGCTTCTTTCAACAATTTCACAAAATCCGTATTTATGAAGGGTAAATATTACTTTTAGTATAAATTTATGCAATAATCAACTTCATAGATTAAGGAGATGAACAATTTTCAATATTTTTGATAATGATCTTAATCAAGTAGACCTTTGCAGAGTTTATAAGTCACTCAAACCTCATTTCACCCCTTGTAATAGCCTCAGTAGCATGTATCTGCAACTGAAGACCAATGCTACACATGTATTTATTGTTCAATATCATAGCCTCTCAACTTGTAGCAAAAAGATAGGCAAAGTTATCTTACATAGTCATCAGGTGTATTAGACAATGCAAATGGTATGACTTGCTGAGTTATTTCCATGGATATTTAATATAATAAAATTTAACAAAGTGTTTCTGTGAATCAATAAATCAACATTGTGAACAGCATTGTGGGAAATATCAGTGTTTTGAACAATTTTGATAGGTCAAAGTATCAACTACGATTTTGTTTAGCTTTGTTCACATGGACAGAAGTTTTTCATTAGGTTCATTGTTCATGGGGAAATGACAGTATTGTATCTAAGGTAGTATATATGTGATATTTTGGAGCTAATATTTATATTTCTAAGAAGGAAAACATTTCTATTTACAGAGAGAAAGAAGAGTTATGAAATCTCATCCTTTGTAGAAAGTCAGGCTACCAGTTTACTGAAGGAGAATCCAGTAGAATTTGTCAAGTATCCTTTGTATTGCACATTATATATGTTGCTCATTGTATAGTATTTGTATGTTAAAGTAGACTAGTTCATTACAGTCTGTCTTAACCAGTCTAACAGAAGGTTTACAACTTTTTAATGCCGTGCAACAAAGTAGGGGGAATATACTTCAACTCTTGTTCAAATTTCTATAATTCATTTATACGACAACCAGCAGTTTTCCAGATTTTGATTGAAGATAGCTTGAGTTGATGACATAATGTTTTTACCAGTCAGGGGCATTTGTGCAGGGATCTGGAAATGCCACTTTTTTGTCGGTGATGACCGAAATTCTCAATTTTTGACCGAACTGAATTTCCACCTTTCGGACATTAAAAACACGGTATGTAGAAAATCGAACATTCTACAACAGAATGCATGTAGAAATTGACTTGAATCAACAATCAACTAATTAAATTTGATGAGATATGTCAACAGGTAATTATTAAATGAACATGTCATCACCTATAATCAGATTAACAGGTGATTGTCACACCTTTGTTGATTGCCAATTACGAATTAATTACACTTCTGATTATGTGTTAAAGGGTTGTTAATTGAAACATAATTAATTTCACTTCTGATTATGTGTTAAAGGGTTGTTAATTGAAACATAGGCAAGGGAAGCATTTAAAATGGAGATTTTGAAAAGTAATTTCACCTCAAACGTGATATTTCCTTTTTAATTTGAACATTTTACTGACTGGTACTTTCATTTCATCTTACTCACTGATCGCGCATGCGTTTAGGTAAATTTATTGGGAGATAGATAAAATCCAATATTACAGTAAATAAGATTATATTTTATTCTCACTGAATTTTCTTAGTGCCCCAAAAAGTCTTTAAAATTTTAATTTGAACGCAATGCATTCTTAGCCGTTACCGATTTTGTTTGACATAAAAAAAAGGGTGTCATTTCCTGTTTAATTTCATTTTTGTCATCGAAGAAAACGTCAACTGAATTTTGACATTTGAACATCACTCCAGTTAATAAACATGAATTATCAACCAAATGAAGTACTTTCTTAACCTCAGTCATCAAAATATTAGGCCGAAATCAAGCGTTTGCTTCGAATACCTAACTTAAATCGCCATCATTGAAAAAAAAGGGGGGAAGATGTCAAAATTTTCATTCACATTTTTTTTCCCCACCAAAAATGACTGAAATGGGGTGGGAAAATTTCCGGATCCCTGCATTTGTGAAATTCAATCACATCTAATTAATAGACAGGGCTAATCTACAAAAGTCAGATCTATGAAACACTGCAGAAATTGTTGGAAAAATGTTACGTCATAGGACTCTGAATGTTTCCTTAACTTGAAACCAGTTATAACAAACGTCAGTTAAGTAGAATCTATCCAAAAGGAACAAGAGTAGATTCTAGTAATTTTCTACCTCAGGTAAGAAACCAAAGTAAAGTACAATGTTGATTCTAGTAATTTTCTACCTCAGGTAAGAAACCAAAGTAAAGAACAATGTTGATTCTAGTAATTTTCTACCTCAGGTAAGAAACCAAAGTAAAGAACAATGTTGATTCTAATAATTTTCTACCTCAGGTAAGAAATAAAAAGTAGATTCTAGTAATTTTCTACCTTTGATAAGAAACAAAAAGGAAGGAACAAGAATAGATTCCAGTGATTTTCTACCTCAGCGGAGGAACAGCAATTAAAGAACAAGAGTAGATACCCATTATTTTCTACCTGAGGTAAGAAACAAAAAGTAGGGAACAAAAGTTTCTACCTCAGGTAAGAAACAAAAGTAAGGAACAAGAGTATATTCTAGTAATTTTCTATCTCTTTTAATAAATAAAAAGTAAGGAACAAAAGTTTCTACTTCAGGTAAGAAACAAAAAGTAAAGAACAAGAGTAGATTCTGATAATTTTCTACTTAAGGTAATAGAATAGTTGAGGCAAAATTCCATAAAGACATCAAAACTATAAAAAAGATTAATAATGACTTTTTTCCAATCTGTGTAATGAACAAAAAACAACAATATCATGAAATTTTAAAAGGTGTTGAATTTGTTGAAAATATTGTCAAATCATTTTATTTTTGCCTTCAAATCATAAATTTATAGTGGTCAAGATTTGAAACCAATTTATGGTGGATGTAATCGGTAAATGAAGTAAACTTTTATACATGTATTTTTGGAAATAAAATGAACTTACACTTTATGCTGTGAATGAAATTGTGAAAAATATTCTATTTCTTATCCCATTGGTGTTCTCATAAACTTCTGTTCTGATGTAAAATAAATTTGGTAATAAAATTCATGAAATTGTTGATAAGTCCAGCGATCACTCTGGGTATTGATGTTGATGGGCCGAAGGCCCCTTATTATCAAAAGTAATGAGCCATGAGGCCTGCGGTATTGGACAGCCAAGGCCAACTTTGCTGTCCAGGGGCAATGCTCCCAACAGAAAATAGTTTTCAACAATTCTACCACCCTGGGATCATTTTAAGAGTAGGTAAGATGCACAAGTCACATTGTTTTGTTAAACTATTTGATGTAAAAAAAATCTAGATTAAAAAGTTAAAACTTTCAATCTAATCCCTTCTGTTTGTTGCTTCTCTGTCTTTTATGCTGCATATAATGACCGAGAGCCCACACTGACTATTTAAGACATTTGTTTACACCTTTCTACGTTGTATTAGGTAGATTTAAATAGCTAGTAAATAGACTGAGCTGACGGATCAATTCTTAAGCTCACACGGTTAGGTGGCTAACTGGAGTGATAGAGGTCTGGGGTTCAATTCCAGGAGGTGATCATGTCAATTTTGTAAGGCGATTCATGCTCTCAGGCTACATTTGGCGACCAGCAAAAACCCACGATGGTTAGGAGCTAATCAGGGTTTGTGAGTGATATTTGTGTGAGAGTCATATATAGCTGGTATGGTGACTCTAGAGATGGGAGAAGTGTGACAGGACAGCCTATTTACATTGTAGTTGATAGATTGATATAGCCAACAAATCGGCTGAGCTTACGGATCAATTCTTTAGCTCACTCTAATTGGTGGCTGGCTTGAGTGCTAAAGGTCCAGGGTACCGTTCCCAGAGTTGACCATGTCAATTTTGAAAGTAGATTTATGCTCTGGTTACACAGGGTTTGTAAACTAGTTTGGAAAATTGCAATTCAAACATGGGTAAAGCCAGAGGTTATCAACAATAAGACATTTCAGATAAATTATCTTCTTGTAATCTTGACAGTCTAATGTAATATAACTTTGGGAACTGGTCTTTAGTGAGATGAGTTCACTTGCCAGTATGATTTTTACAAATGTTATTTTGATTTTTATGTCGTGCGACGAAAAGTTTGATGAAACCTGACTAGAAGGATGTCTAGCACTCATAGAAATGATTTTGGGTCTCAGAATTTTCAAAATGGCTGCCGTTGCCATGGAAACTGGAAAAAGGCGGGAAAATTCAAAGTGCCTCAAAATGAATGAAACTTTACAGGAAGATTGCCTAGCACCCATAGAATTAATTTTTATGGGCTCAGAATTTCCCTTTTATATTTTTTGGAAAAAGGGGAGGCATATCGTTGTGTCCATACTTGTACTATATCAACACCTGTATTGTGTCAACAGACACTTAAATATGCACTTGCCATGTTGATTCAGGGTTCAATGAGCGGGGGCATAATTGGTTGCCATTCGGCGACAGCTCTAGTCTGCCATTAAATCTTTGTCTTGATAAATCACATTTTCCTGGCAATAAATCTGGTAAATTTATAATTAATATACAGTAGTAAAATTGTAATTTCAGATATTTTGGAATGCAGGGTGTCAGATGGTAGCCCTGAATTTCCAAACACTAGGTAAGTTTATGCTCTAAAAAAGTTGTGTTTTATGATCTTCTTTTTGTCTCCAACCTAAATCTCAAAAATTGAACTTTGATTTAATAATAACATTAAATTTGAGTTTGAATGACCACTTGATTGTGCCATTATTAATGGATTGATTATCGTGTACATTAAATTTCAAGTCATTTTTTTATACCCGCCACACGTAGTGGCGTGGTATTATGTGATACCCTCAGTCGTGTGTCCGTCCGTCCGTCTGTCTGTCTGTCTCCCGAAGGTTTCCGACTGATAACTTTTTAACGGAATAACATACAGTCTTCAAACTTGGTATGTAGCTTGTTCACCACAAAACTCAGGTCGAGTTCGAACATGGGTTCAGAGGTCCAAGGGGTTCTGGAATTATGCCCCTTGATACTTCGAAATTTTGTGAAACGTGGCGGGGTATCATGTAATCCACCATTACTATTTTTTGCTAATAAAGTTTTTCAAATAATATTTTACTGTGTAGTTATCTCCCTTGTTCTTAAATCTTATCTCCCGGCAACTTTGCAATATTTACTTCACTTGAACAAGGAATTGAATTTGTAGGCACCATCTACATCTGCAAACATGTTAGAAAACGGGTTAAACAATGGAGGGATATGGAATAAATGCACATGAGACAAAGTCTATACAAATACATTGTAGAACCAAGCAATGGAACAACACTTTGATTGTTGTTCTTCATCTTGAGTCTTTTTGTGAAAACGATAACAAAATTAAGCAGGTATAAAAAAATGGAAAAGAATAAAATACAAAGGTTAAATATGTTTGAATGCACAGAAGACAAGGTCTATACAAATACATTGGGGAACGAAGCAATTGCATAGTGATTTGATAGTTGTTCTTCATCCAGATTCTTTTTGTGAAAAAAGGTAACATAATTTAAAAGCAGAAACAAAAAGATAAAATTACAAAGGTTAGATTAAATGCTCTTCAATTTGTACAAATACAATGTAATTTTATCTTATAGATTTAGCGATGCAAATCAATATGGGCATATTTGAATATAATAACAGATCAGGTTATATACTGAAACCAGATTTCATGAGACGGACAGACAGACGGTTTGATCCATTTGCAGAATCAACAGTGGATGGTATTGTGGCAGGAACTGTCACTATCAAGGTAAAATATAGTACAAAGTTGGTAAAAAATATGATGAACACTTTAGTATCACAGTATTTTGTCTAAACTGAAATCAGTAAAATATTTTGGGCAATGAGTCCAGGGTATTGCACTATGAACTTGTAAATTGCATTTCTATTCTTCATCCGAAAACGTCAATCTGGACACTCTTTTAAGCAAATCATATTAGTTTTCTGTAGTCTCACAGAAATGAAATATTAGTTTTTAAAAATCAAGCATTTCTGAGTCGCCTTTTACAGTAGTAAAAGTTTTTCTTTTAGGCCCCTTCTAATGAAAACTACAATAATAGTAGAATTTAAGGTTGGTTGTGAGTTAGGCAGAAATTCAGGAATTTTACAACTAATTCAAAATTCACACAACAAAGTGCAGAGAAGGATACTTAATTTTAATTTTTTCAAACAAATTTAACAATCAGTTGTGGTTAAATGTAAGAATTGTATACAATATTAATAGTGAATAAAACTAAATTATTTTTTTAGGGCCCACCATGAAATGGCGGCGCCTTATAGTTATCAGCCTGTCTGTCCGTCTGTTTGTCCATCTGTCTGTCCATCAGCGTTTTCTAT
Organism: Modiolus philippinarum; assembly: GCA_002080025.1. Taxonomy (NCBI): domain Eukaryota; kingdom Metazoa; phylum Mollusca; class Bivalvia; order Mytilida; family Modiolidae; genus Modiolus; species Modiolus philippinarum. The sequence goes on along the minus strand of MJUU01034136.1, from coordinate 63,701 downwards.
GTCGTACGATAACTTAAGATTGCCTTAACCGATTTTTAGCTCGCCGGGACGAATGTCCGGAGAGCTATTGTCATACCGTCGGCGTCGTCGGCGTCAGCAAACTTTAACCTGGCTTGTGGATTTGAAACCTGAAGAGCTAGTATGTTGATATTTGGTATGTGACTTCCTTGTGATGAGAGCTTTCTTCTGGTACCATATTTGTAGACATTTTGACCTTGACCT
>MJUU01034136.1:45671-56340 GCA_002080025.1 Modiolus philippinarum | reverse complement strand
TGGTAGGTTGATAATATTTGGTATAAAGGTTGGTCTTGGGTAGTACATGTCAGTCTGGCAGGTGTTTTTTGTCCTTGACCTCAATTTCACGGTCTAGTGATCATGTTCACTTTTCTGATTAGTTCACCTAGATTTCACATCAATTAAGAGGCCAGCAGGGACGGGCGAGACATCTTTTAGGGTCTTCACTTGTTGTGATTAGTTTAATTTCTCAGTTACTATTAGTGGTAGGTTAATGATATGTAGTATATAGATTGGTCTTGGTTAGTACATGACAGTCAGTCATATGGCCTTAATTTCATGGTCTAGTGATCATGTTATGTTTTTTTTTTATTAGATCAGTTTCTCAGTAACTATTTATGGAACGTCAATGATATTTGGTATGTAAGTTTTTCTCAATAAGTACATGACTTTTTGCTGTATGGTTTTTGTGTGTGATCTCAATTTCACGGTCCAGTGAGCATGTTAAGTTGCCCAGCTTCTATTAGTGGTATGTCAATGATGCTTGGTGTGTGGGTTGGTCCTGGGTAGTACATGACAGTCTGCCATATGAATTATGTCTGTGACCTCAATTTCACTGTCCAGTGATCATGTTGAGTTTGCCATTTAGTGGTAGATAAATGATATTTGGTATGTGGGTTTGTCTTGGGTAGTACTTGACAGTCTGCCATATGACTTACGTCTGTGACCTCAATTTCATTTTCCAGTGATTATGTAAAGTTTCATAGTTTCTATTAATGGTAGGTCAATAATGTTTGGTACTTGGGTTGGTCTTAGATGGAAGATGACAGCCTGTTATTTGGCATTTGCCTTTGACCTCATTTCTATGGTCTAGTGACCATGATTGATTTTTAAGTTTCTGTTAGTGGTAGGTCAATGATATTAGGCTTTTAGTTTGGTTTTGGGTAGTAAATGATAGTCTGCTATATTTCTTTTGTCAGTTACCCTAATTTCACAGTCTTGCAAACATCTTAAGCTTTTCTGTTTTAAGTCAGTTTGAGTCTTCACATCAATTTAGTGACCAAGCAGGGACGGACGAGACATAAATTAGGGTCTACACTTGTTATAGTTTTGAAGTACACCATGATAAAATTTCATGGTTTCTGATGGTAATTTGAGTTTGAAGAAGGAAGCAAAGTATTTTCTGAACATTTTTTTAACAATAAAAAGGGGAAGATAGAACATTTTATAATGATATGAATAAGATTAAAAGGTTCTTGTATAGAATAAATTTAAGATTTAAGTTATTTAAGATATCTTTCACCAGTGTATAAATTTCGTCTTTTCTCAAGTTGAGTGCAGTGAAACAAGAGAAAAAGATGTAGATATGAAAAAGAAAGGAAGTGGGGTAAATGTCAAGGAGATAACATCCCATATCCAGATTAAAACGACCCAAAACAAAGCATCTAGGGGTCACCGTACTGTCTTCAACACAGTGAGGAACCTCACACCATGTAGCAAGCCCTAAATGGCCCGAAAAAGGGTATCTTACATGAGTGAAAGATATCCAAATCTTAAATGTTGTTCAAAAGTAAATACCATATTTTTTGGACTAAAGGTCGATATTTTTTCTCTGAAAAGTCCTGCCCTTGACCTATCTAAAGAAGTTGACCTATCTAAGGCCTTATCAAAAAAATCTGATGTCCAGGTTAAATGCAAATGCATCAGAAACCTTAATGTGAGTGATAAATATGGTTGACAATTTTCTTTTTTGTTGAAGCTGCCATTTGAAAGTTGAAGATACTAACCTGGTGATTTATTTTGATGGATTCCTGTTAATTGCATACCTTATTTGTCAGGGAAAAATATGCAATTAACAGGAATATTCTATTAAGAGGAGTTTTCAATCTTGCTGTAAAAACATGTCAATTTACTTGAAAAGTGTCAAATGATGAGTTAATCATTAAATAAACACAGAGATTACAATCTGTATTTACAAAATTATTAATTGATTTGACATTTCATAATTAGATATCTCATTATAATTAGTTTTTTTTTCAGAATAATTTGCTAAAAAATATATGCTTTTAACGATAAATTGTACAAAACATGTCTTGATTTGAAAATGAAATCATTCAATTAACAGGAATTTTTTAACTATTCAATATGCAATTAAAAGGAATAGATAACATAGAAGCATATAGTAAATGGTTTTGTGCAGCAGAATTGTATGCAATTAAGAGAAATATTCTATTAAGAGGTATGCAATTAAATGGAGTTGACTGTATTAATAACAGTGTTAATAAAGATATTTTTCACATATTTTGTCTTTTTTCATTTACCTATTTTTTAAATGGGAAGTTTGGGCTTATACGTTAATAATGGAATCGTAACCGAAACACATGATACAAATCCGGGATTATCGATCTTATGTACTCTGAAAATTGTTTTCAGAGTTTATAAACAGTTTGGACATGAAAACTATTCACTGATATGATTGAATTTCATAATTCATTTCAGTTATTATATTTATTAGGTGAATATCGATCTTATTTCATATTCACCGCCTTCGCTTTTACCTGTAATAAGACACATGGGTAGCAATGTAATGATCAAGATGGCCGCGTGGAACATTGCAAACGAGATAAAATTTTACTTTCATAGTCGCAGATGCCTACAAAATTGATAAAATTACATTAGCTATTTATTAATTTTGTAACTAAAATGACATTATATTGTGAAATGAGTCTTCAGTCGCAATCAAACAATTTGTTGATGGCAAACTACATACAACAATCAGACACCAGACATGGGACAGGTAAAAACTTCAAACGATAAATTAAACATAATTGAGGAAGATTAGTGGCAGGCTTGGGTATTGTTTTGACAGCTGGATTTCACAAATTGACACCTGTCAATGACCACCTGTCACAATACATTTAACCAGGCAATAATAACAAAACTTACAAGTACAAAGCCTTAAAGTAATAAAACAACAAACATCAAGAAAATATATTTTTATTACAATTAGTAAAGAAAGAACAATTTTATATAATAATGTAGGATAAACACTGGAAAAATGCTTATACTTACGCTTTTAGACCGTCGGTTGTATCTCGATCTAAGTGCCAATCGACCTATCTAAGAACAGAAACAAATTTTTGGCCCAAAAAGCAATTTGATCTATCGTCCCCATCAAACTTTAGTCCAAATAATATGGTACCTGAGATGCACCTCTTTTTTCAGAATGGGTTACTTTAAATGTTCACAGGGTTTTTCTGAGAGAAGAAACAGTTTCATGCTTATATTTGTATATCTCAGGTTACAGACATATACCACTAAGAAATGAGTTCAATCTACCTTTAATGTTACCTACATTGTTTGTACATATTGGTGTGAAGGATTATGTACCAGATGAAATGGAAAGTAAGTTGGACATATATAGACATTTTACTTTTATACTGGAATAAAGTTAAAATTCTCAAGATCCACATAAAAAGTTTTTATCTTGCCTTATATTTTATGTTCAAGTAACTTTAGGAAGTTTTTGATAAAGTTCTATCTTGAGGACTGTTAATCATAAAGAGATACTATTTTTGTTACCTATTTCAGATAGTCATGAGACTTCAAATGAATACTGGTCGAGTACCAATTTTCGCCGTGTACCAGTTATCGCCAATTTTCATGTGCTTCAAGATCGTGCATGACTTTTGTTACACGGTTATGTACAGAAATAAAAACAATATCCTCGTAATGCATTCCTTGAAAAAAATTTGTTTTAATCCTTAAAAACAGTGAAATCTGAGATAAAAATCCCTTAGGAGCCCCTTTAAAATATATATTGCTATGTGGGGGGTCACATATAATAATTACCTAAAAATAGATTTTTGACATGTGATGTCCCAAAAGAGAACTTGGGATGTCAGCTATATTTCCTGCCAGAAATAAATGCCAATTATGTTGCTTCCGCACAAATTGTCAAATCAAGATGAATTAGGGCTGTAAAGGTCTTCTATTTTCTTGTCATCATGAACAAAATAGAGTGAATTTGGCATTGAGAAAAATCACGCTACTTTCAGTTGAAAATTGTATCGGCTGACCTTTCATTCTTTATTCCCTTGTAGTTCATCCCTTTTAGGAGTACTTCAGCGGATTAAAGTGCACATTTAACAATTTGAAAAAAAGGCTGATGCATATTTTGAAAGATGGTGATAACTGATACACACATAGCAAAATTTAACCAGAAAACCAACACTTTTTAAAGTGATTACTGTTAACCAACTAATTTTCGCGAGCGATTTATTTTTCGCGATCTTCGCGAGTGAGAAAATATTTTGAAAATAAATCGTCATGAATTTCTTTCAGTCTTATATAAATGCAATAGAAGAAATTGACAATTACGAAAATTAGTCATCACAAACTTCACCAGGAAGGACAAAACAAAAAAATTAAGTTTCTGAGAAAATAAGTTGGTTAACAGTATATTACTGTGCATGTGCAATGAAACTGAAGTGAACACAATTTGTTAACGTATTACTTGGTAAATTTTTACAATATAACACATTAAAAGTTTAGTCTGAGTTTAAGAAGATCAAATGCAAAATCACAAAAGTGAAAATGGGGATAACTGGTACACGACCAGTACTAATAAAAGGAAAATTTTCGCGAGGGGTTTATTTCCTCTAATTTTTCAATGGGTACATATTAGCAAAAATTTCTCTTTGCCCAAATTCGTTTATGTCATAAAGTTTACAAAACAAAAGTGAGAGCAGTGAAAATAAAACTTTGCGAATAGGTCTTGGAACCAAAGTCCCGAAATTTAAACCACACGAAAATAACCTTTTTTACATTATTTGATCTTTGTGCATTTCATTCGTTAGGGACTTTGGATGAGTTTCTTGGCTTCACCAGTAATTTGCTATTAATCTTAGAATGTACAAATATTTGTGCATAGAGCTTAGTATGCAACATGAAATATTTTAAGATTGAGGCAAATATGGGAAAAGTTTCAGGTTGTTGTTGTATATTTGGAATTGTTGTCCCTCCATTTAGGAAAAAGGACCTAATTGTGTGGTTTTTTTGGTTTTTTTTTATGAATGTATTTTGAATGAAAAATTAATTTATTATTTAGGCAGATTTTTGATAAGTTTTTTCTTACACATGTTATTAAAAAAAAATACCTATACAATTTTCAACAAATTATACATAGCAGTTAGCATTCTTAAATTAATGTTGTCCAAAAGAGGTGAATTTCCAAATCAAGTTTATTACCTTCTGATTTCATAACTAAAAGGGAGGATGAAGGCAACAAAGGAACTTTTACAAAATATTTCATCAGGTTTAATAAGAATTTGTTATTTAGATTCGTCTAGGCTTGAGCCTTCAGTGCTATGTCAATGAACCACAATTTTTGTTGAAATCCAATAGTTTGTTGTATGTTAATTCAACTTGTATCCATATGCTGTGGTTGTGTGACATATACTTAAGTGCAGCTGTTCATTGAATTTTGTTTCTATAAATAACATTTTAGGCTTTGCAATGAGTTTAGAAAAACCTAGGTTGCAAGTTCCTCTACAGATAACAAGCAAAAAAAGCAAAAAAAGAGATAGAACTAAAATGTTATCCAAATACCTTGATGAGGACATTGTAGTAAGTGGTGGTCTGCATCTTCAGTGCTTTTTCTCATTCAAATGGCATGTTGCAAAAAGTTCTATCAAAAACATGTGCATGTATCATTTCTACATTGTATTTACTTTGTTTCTAAAGCTTTGAATTTTGTTTCTAAAATTTCATGAAATATGTTGCTTTTTCAGTCTTAAATTCTATTAGCATTAAGTGCATAGATTTTCTTTTCAATTGATCCAATAAAATGTCTTTCTGAATTAGACTTTTCTATCTATATCTGTCTTGGAATGTTCAAAAAAATGATTTATGGCATGCAAAAATGACTTTATTTTTTTCAGTGCTAGCAGCAGCTCTTATAAATCCTATAGCTTACTTATCTGAACTTGATAAACATAGCAAACAGCTGGAGATCTTAGAACTTGATGAGGTATGTTGTATTGTTATAATAGACTTCTCTGAACTAGGACAATTAGAAATTTTGGAGCTTGTTGAGGTATGTTATACTATTCTGAACTTTATAAACATTAGAAACTACTGAAGAACTCGGAGCTTGATGAAGTCTTCAGTATCAGCTCAGAACTTGACTAACATATTTACACACACTTGGAACTCTAGAGCTTTCTTGTATATATTGCAATCCATAGTAAACCATTATTGTGGCTTTTTGGCTATTTATTTCTCTGCGATTTAAGTAGCTATAAGCATAAGCAAGACATAGGTATTATTCTCTGGTGGCAGGGGTAGTAACAACAGCATTATAAGCTATTTCAAAACCTTAGGAAATTTTTAAATACAGTACTTTATCAATGGATACCTTATATTGTCATCTTTTATGCATCACATGTCTTATATGACCTTGACTTAAACCGAAAGTCTTTGGTTTAAGTTACTTCATCCAGGGGTTTATCAGTGTTTTTTGGGGAAAAGGAATTTGAGGCTTATTTGGGAAGTTTTAATGCCAAAATTAGTCGTTTCGGAATCAAAATTGGGGGTGTGGGGGTGGGGATGAATATGAGTTTTTGGGAATTTTGCATGATTTTGAAATAATTTTCATTTGGAAACACCCCTTTAACTGGAGTCTGGTATTCCAACAAATAATTCCCTTGAAATTAATTCCATAGATATAAAATAATTGAAATATCATGAATTGAAATGAAGGAAATATGGTTTTAAAATTCTGCTGAAGTGATATATTCAGGGTTATCCTGCAATTTGATTGGTTAGTTTGACAGGGGATATTTGACGGTAATTTCTTCATGGTAGAAAAAATCACAATTTTTAATGTCTTTTAAAGAAAAATTGTTGCAAGAGTAATCCTTCAATCTGGAAACAATGTCTCTATGATACAAGAATAAAGTTGTAACAGCAAAATAATGCGTAATGTTTACTTTCTCAACCCTATCTATGAGTTTTATCACTTATTTGCAGACATGCGCATATTGAGTTGAGACATTTCTTTTTATATATTGCCTTTGCATCAGTGCGTGTGTTGTCTGTTCATATAGTCTAACATTGTGCACAATATATCATACTTTCATACATCATAGCAACAGATAAGTGGAAGGTCACAATAGGTAATTTACATAATTTATAGATACCGGTATATTCTGCTGCAATGCATTATGAATAAGACGACTGAATTTAGAGATGCCTAACGAGAAAATTTTGGTTTCAAATAGTAGTCTGTGATGACTCTTTTGACAAAACTAGATACCAGGATATATCATAATATCTATTTTGATCTATTATATCTATTAGAATTAGTGCTATTAATATTGACTAAGCAAACTATTTGAAATTGTAAAGACATTTTGGATATTTGACATTTATTCCTGCATTTATGAGCTAGACTTTCATAGCAGATTGGTGATTTAGAATTCTTCTTTATATGGTAGTTTACATTTGGAGATAACCCACTGAAGATTATTCTGCAAGACCTCATATCCTGAAGATGTATTAATTTTTGCAATACAACTTTTCGACCATAACTTAGTGTCATTAAACACCAGATGTCACATTTGAAAGTGCACTAGGGTAAGACTTGTAACAACTCGGCTCATACATATAAGGTTTCCTGATGCTTCTTGTCAAATTTAATGGAAGTAATAGGTACTTGTCTTGAATCTGAAATAAAGATCTGGATTATACAGTTGTGTAAGAAATGATATGTCTTTTCCTTTCATTTCATAGTGCTCAACTGGGGGAAAGAATAGGTGCCAACAGTTAAATTTTTGCATATTTGGTGTGATATTATCTGAAATGATGATACTGCAGTATCAGTTTTGGATATAGTCCATTTCAAGTCCAGCATGGTTTTAATTTTTAAAACAAAAATTGTAAAATTAGGTCATCTAAGTTTTAGACTTGCCATGTCCGTTAAACAGAGAAAAAGACTTAAATTCAGAGAGGATGAAATTTGTTATATTATAGGTAGCAAGTAATTGGGCACAAGCTCTGTATCAAAACAACAAGTCAGCAGTGGTTATAAGTGCTTGTATTTTCAGAAAATACTTTAAATTATGTAGAGGAAACCAACATACCTGGGCCTCTTGTTTATGAAGATCATGCTTTTATTTCATTGTTTTAGATGACAGAAGGTATAATCGGATTCATTAGTTATTCTGTATATTGAATTTCATATATAGGTACAAGAAGAAGAAAATGATGTTGTTAATACCAATGGTAGTATATCACCTGCAAAAACACCAACTAGTCCAGTGAAAAAAGAACTAACCAAACGACCAAGTGATCCTCATAACCCACTGAAAGCTACATTGAGTATGAGCAGTGAAGGCAGCACAGGTATTTTATAGTGATTCATGTTCTCGGTTGAACTCAAACAATATCTGTTTCATGTCTCGTACAAATGTGAAAACCAATTAACTTTCCAACTTCAATTACTATTTCAGTCTTGTATGAATGTTTAAAACATTTTATGTAAGCTAGTTTTGTAGTGGCAAAGATTCATTTCATATCAGTTTCATATTAAAATCAGAATATCAAACATAAACATGAAATTCAAGTGAAAAATTCATATGAAGTTTATGTGAAAGAAGCTTGAAAACAGAATCCTTTCATTAGAAAGTTACATGAAAATCATACTGAAGTCATATGATTTTTCAAGTTTATCACATAACATATATTTGTTCATTATTGAAATTTTCATTTTACTTTATGCTATGCCTATTTTTGCAAAGATCACACGGTTTTCTGATAAATATATGATAGTTGATGTATAAATATGTGTTATGTAAACAAATTGATATATAAATGACACATTGTTTGATGATTATTACAGTGTATTGTGTTAACAAATTGACATGTAAATGACACATTGTTCGATGATTATTACAGTGTATTGTGTAAACAAATTGACATGTAAATGACACATTGTTTGATGATTATTACAGTGTATTGTTTGAACAAATTGACATGTAAATGACACATTGTGTGATGATCTGTCACAGTTAATAAGATGTAATTATATTTCAGGGAGAGAACAAGTTCTTATCCATCAAGTAACCAGTATAAATAGTGAAAATGGAGGTGTACAGTTAAATTATATCTCTAAATGTAAACTCAATGGTATGTATATCTCTGAAATAAACAAAAGTTTTATAAGTAATTAAACTGTCAAGCTTTAGTGTGTTTGAAATTTTGTGAAATTCAATAAAAAAGCAGTCTCCATTGTGTTAATTTTTTCCTTACCGTTTTACACGAACATATTTTCCCCCAGAAAGGTCCAAATGAGAGGGGATGTGGTTTAAACATGCAAACTTCAAAAGACTTATTTTTTTTCTGACCACAACTAACTTAACTTCAGACCAGAAATGACATTGGAAATAGTGTGATCCAGATACGAACCTGTGTTTGATGATAACAAAGTTTTCACATGTTAATATGATTAGACATATATTGTTTCCTTTGTATACAATAGAGATTTCCCAGTACCCAAAAATTCATCTTGATCGGGTCTGCAATAATTTGTTTTGATTAGGGTAAGCTAGTTTCTTTTTTCAGTGGTACAAGATACTTGCATGTGATAATGTTGTTATAATTTATGAAAAGGGATAGTTTAAATGAAATTTATTGATATACATGTATAAACCTATTATGAAGATAAAAAAGGAATATTACTTAAAAATTTACCAAGAAAAAACGTAATATTTACGTATTTATACATGTCTTTGACTTTTAAATTAAGCTTTGGAGATAAACTTCCTGTGTTTACCAAATCAATATTTTTTGTTTGAATGAAACATCATGTATTCCATTTAAATCAGTCCACAATGTTACTCTCTGCATCTCCAGACATTTTTGGACAGGACGTGTTGTTGAAAATTTACGTGCGTTTTATACAATGAACTAGATTTTTTCTGATTCTTTTCCTCTGAGAGAGGGGGTGTGTTTTATACACCAGTACATTTAATACACACCAAAATTTTGTAATCATTTATTCTTGAAATACAACCATTATAAATAGGATATAGATAATTTTGTATAAAGACAACAACCTCTACATAAGGCTGCAAAATTGAAGCGCATGGGAGGTTTGCTGCAATCATAACATTTCAACATAAACTTCAGTCCATTCACTGGCTCATAATAAAGTGTTTACAATATAAGTCACTGGGAGAGGGTTGACAAATTTGAGGTATAACTAAATAATTTAGATGCTGTAAATTAAGTTTTTGTCAATGGCTATTTCATCATCTTCATTCTCTTTAAACCAAATCAGAGCATATAGAAAACTGATCAGACCACATTTTATTTGAGCATATTTTCTTGACATATTTGTTGCTTTGTTAATATTTTGTGTTCTATTTTCACAAAAATAAGCTTTTTGTTACAGATCCGTCCTTGGTTCAACCAACATCACTTGAAAAACTGAAGACACTTAAAGCTTTCCTAAAAATTACAGCTAAAAGAGACAAGGAATTGGAGTCATTGAACCGTAAACATGAAAAGGTACAGATTGCTTTCTTTAGATCATTCATTTTAATGTTCAGGAAAAGTGAATAATAAAAGTTCCAGTTATCAGTATATAGAAAGTTTGTAAAGCGGAAGATAATTTTACCCGTAATATTTCAGACCCCTGTTGCAG
>MJUU01034136.1:16390-35482 GCA_002080025.1 Modiolus philippinarum | reverse complement strand
AGTATGTCAACAGATTTTGTGTAGCTTTTACCGTTTCCAAGCTACAAGGGGTCAAAGGGGCAAAAATTGCAATTTTTCTAAATATGTCATATCTTTATTTTCATGAGATTTCGATGGTTTTTTTTTTCTTTGAATTTCTATGGATGTTAAGTTTTAGTTGATAGTACATATTTTGCATAGCTTTTACGGTTTTTTATCAGTAAGTAATCAAAAGGGTTTATTTATTCCCTATTTTGTTTCTAGCTAATAACTGTGTCTAGCTTCTTTTTGTGTCCATCTAATTATTGTGTCAAGCTCTTTACTGTGTCCACATTCACTTTAAACTACTTTTGTTGAAATTTCAGTGGTCGACATGCTGCGGTCGTATCATGCTGTGCTCGGCGTAGCCCTTTATTAACCCTTTGTCCTTGCTAAGAGATCACATTTTTGATAATTACATCTTTGTTGCGCTTTTAATTTTTATTTTAAAAGAGACAACAATTCAAGAAGTGTTTACATTAGCAACTGATGATATACACTCCAGAAGTAATAAAAATTGTTAAACGTTATAATCGCTAAGGGAGATAACAACACTTATTAAACTGTCCTATAGGATCATCTTGCATGGCACATGATGATAGGTCAACATCTATAGGAAATTATGTCACTTTGACCTACATTCAAGTTTACATCTGAATTAATATTTATGTCGGTGTACATGATAAGATCATCAAACCTTGAATAAGCATGCATCTCTGATATGGTAGATGGCATCCAGGCAAAATTAGGTCACTCTGACCTACATGATTACTTGATTGACTTATATTCAAGTATATATCCTAGTTCAGATCTTAGTCACTATATGGTTATGTCATTTTACCTTACATACACATTCATTTGATTGTAGGTCATCACCCAGGCAAAATTGGGTTAGTTTGACCTACATTTTCTGCTTAGTTTACATCTAAGTTAACAGTTCACTGTACATGATAAGATCGTCTGACCTTTCACATTCATAAATCTCTGATGGTAGGTCACAAAATTATTCCACATAACCAACATCAATGTTGTATTGGTTTACCCAATTTAAAAAAGAATGCTAATAAGCAATCAAAAACTAATATGAGGTAAAAATATGTTTAACCCTGCTTTTTCGTACCTGTAGTCATTCCCACCTTGCTAGCACTTTCCACAATTATTTTTCATTATCCAAATGACAACATAGAAAAGAAAGTTATATGATATACTGATCAATGTCAAGATCTTGCAGAATATCTGTTTTCTTAAATAAAAACTTAGCTTAAAATGATTTACTATAAAGCAACTTATTTTCAAGAGTGATTTATTTTCATTATCTTCCTGAGCTTGAAAATATCACAAAAATGAATCATTGAGAAGATATTTTGTTTTATCCTTCTATTAAATGCATCAAATGTATTAGAAAATAATAAAAATTAGGTGCTGTGAAGTTTTCCAAGGACAAAAATGCGAGGAAAATTACAAAAATTGGGTGCTTCAAAGTTTTCCAAGGACAAAAATGTGAGGAAAATTACAAAAATTGGGTGCTTCAAAGTTTTCCAAGGACAAAAATGTGACGAAAATTACAAAAATTAGGTGCTGCAAAGTTTACCAAGGACAAAATGCAAAATTAAGCATCCAGAAAAATAATTTGGTTTACAGTACTAGTATATTTGTTTGATTATGTCCAAAAGGACTTATACATTGCAAGATCTGAGTCCTGACCAGTAATCCTAAATAAAATCAACAATTTTTTTTTGTAACCCAATTTTAATAAGGGATGATACAGAAAATACAACAATTAATGCATATTGTACAAATTGGTTTGAAGTTAACCATTTTTTTTTGGTCAGATTTATATACATATTCAGTAAATGGTCATTAGTATATTCTCAAGTATCCTATTTAAATTTACCAATTTATTTTGTTGAGCTTTGCTCCTCTGGTACCATACCATGGGAGGAAGTTTTGTTTTTTGCTTGAAAATTCATTCTAAGCTGTTCTGCACAAAATATTTCATGAACTATGATTTTAGTAGTTGATGTATGAATATGTAACTTTCCAGTATTATACTTATCATTGTTGTTTTCTTTTTCTTAGCACAAAGAATTGAAGAAGACACAAGGTGAACTGTTTGTTGATATGTGTAAGGACCAATTTAAAGCTGAATTAGACATTTATATGAAGTATCATATGCCGATGTATGATACGTTGAAAATGTTGCTAGAAATTAATCATAAAAATCACATACAACAAATACAGGAAACGTTTGAAATGGATTCGGAAGATCTGAAGAAAGAAATGGAAACCAAAAGTAAACTGGAAATGAAAAATCTGGCTAAGAATTTCAAAGACAAGAATGAATTAGGAAGGTATGTATTCCTGGCCGAATGTTGGATAGACCTAGTTGTAACTCAAATAAACAGTGAAAAGATGTAGAGTAAATGCGTATGGGACAAATCTTTATAAATACATGGTAGAAGTTATCAATGGAACAAAGCTTTTATTGTTGTTGTTCAACTTGAAGTTACCATTAGGCCTTAAACAATGAGCTTTGCTCATACCTCATAGCAAGTTCAAAATAGCCCCTAACACCGGTTTGAGCGTAATTAATTGGTAGATGTCGAACGAAGCTACATTCATGTATCTTTTGATCATGGATGCAGGATTGTAAACTGACATGAAAATAAATGGCCAAGTTCTTACTATCGCTATCGTCTGTTTCCTGCCAAAAAGACTAAGTCATCTGTTGCCTGACAAAAAGACTAACATAACACAATCACGACATAAAATCAACCACAGGGTACTCATAGAGTCAGTCGTAAGAAAACTTGGCATTATAGAATAGGAAGAATAGTGAGATGTGGGCACTATAAAACAGGCGGTCAGAATAGCATTTGGAAATTTGAAAGTATGATAGTACTTTCATGAGAAATTCACCAAGAACATTAAAAACTGTTATACCCTCTCTGCCTATCAGGGAAATAGGGTATACTGTTTCCAGTCTGTGTTGGCATGTTCTGAAATAGTGTTTGTAACAAATTTATGTTGCATTGTAGTGACTTTTGTCCATTTCCAATACTTGATCAATCAGATCAGGTATTTGTTCTTTACAGTTAAACTATAGAAAACAAAAATTGGGGGAGGGTTATATAGGAATCTCCCTGTCATTCCATCCATCTGTCTTTTTATCTGTTCTTCCATGTACCTTGTCAGCCCATGTCCTCCAAAACAGCTGCCAGGATTTTAATGAAATTTTACATGGTTTTTACTTTAATACCTAAAGATGTACATGTACATGTAATAATATGGTTGATGTGTGAAATTATGAAGGGATGACAATTTGTCTTTGAACATTTTCTGGAAAAATGTGAAAGGAACCTTGTCACTCCATGTCTTCTTAATCTGCTTGGATTTTGATGAAATGTTACATAGTTGTAGTAAAACACCTGAAAATGTGCATGAAGTAATATGGCTGCTGCTCAAAATTTTTTGGGGAGATAATTAAAATTTGAATCTTGGAAAAGGGGGAAATACCTCGTTAGGGTATATCCTCCTAAACAAGTGCTTGGATTTTGATAAAATGTTACATAGTTAAAGTATACCACCCAAAGATGTGCCTGAAAGTATGTAGTTGGTGATCTGAATTTGGATAAGCCATTGTAGGAGTTTGATGAGAATTTTACATTGATAACATACCAAAGCTACTTGACAAGGTATGATTATCCAACTTTGTTTGCATGCATCCTTGATGGTGCATCAAGGAAGAATAAAGTTAGGCAGACTTAATCATTAGTTACCGATATTTATTATGAAAATTGGGATTTTAGTTGAAAAGTGATGAAGGCAATTTGATGCCTTTGGTATTAAATAGAGTATGTCGTGTTATTCAGAAGAATTTTGATCTATTGTAGGAGGAAAAGAGAAGCTCAGAACAAACATGTGAAAATGGTAGTAAATGAAATAGAAAAGGTAAGACATTTATAGAGCTAGGTTGTGTTTTTTAGCTCACCTGACCTGAAGGGTCAGTGTGAGCTATTGCCATCACTTGGCATCCGTTGTCCGTCCGTCCGTCGTCTGTTAACTTTTCACATTTTCATCTTCTCCTCTGAAACAACTGAAGCAAATTGAACCAAACTCTACAGGAATGATGTACTAAAGTTCCTTTACAAAGACTGCTCATTTTGTTCCGATCCGACAAAAAACACGGCCGCCAGCGCGGAACTTAAGTTTTACATTGGACCCTATGGGAAAAATCACATTTTCCTCTTTTCCTCTGAAACCACTGAAGCAAATTCAACCAAACTTTACAGGAATGATGTACTAAAGGTCCTTAACAAAGACTGCTCATGTCGTTCCGATCAGACAAAAAACATGGCCGCCAGCCGGAACTTAGGTTTAACATTGGACCCTATGGGAAATATCACATTTTCATCTTCTCATCTGAAACTACTGCAGCAAATTCAACCAAACTTTACAGGAATGATGTACTAAAGGTCCTTAACAAAGACTGCTCATTTCATTCCGATCTGATAAAAAACATGGCCACCTGCATGGAACATAGTTTAACATTGGACCCTATGGGAAAATCACATTTTCATCTTCTCATCTGAAACCACTGAAGCAAATTTAACTTAACTTTACAGGAATGATGTACTAAAGGTACTTAACAAAGATTAATAGGATCTTGCATAAGGTCAGATTAAAGATCGGGATATCTTTCACAAGTGTATGAAATTTCGTCTTTTCTTGAGTGGAGCGTAGCGAAACGAGACGAAAAGACGTAGAATTTCTTATACGAGTGAAAGATATCCCAATCTTTAATTTTGATCTTATGCAAGATCCTATTTTTTCCGTAAAAAGCGAAGAGAAACGTCTGGTAACCTTTACTGTTTGAACAACGTTGTCGCCATTTGAGTATTCTTTACATTGTGACGTAAGGTGTTTTATGACGTTAAGTCATGGTTACGATTGTTGTATCACAGAAAATCTGGTTGGTCATTTACCGATGTGAGATGAGGTCGGGTGCATCGATCTCACATGGGTCATCTCCTACTGTAAACCACCATTTACGGAAGAATGCTCATTCTGTTCTGATCCAACAAAAACATGGCCGCCAGCACAAACCTACTTGGACCCTATGGGAAAATCACATTTTCATCTTCTCCTCTGAAACCACTGAAGGAAATTCAACCAAAGTTTACAGGAATGATGTACTAAAGGTTCTTAAGATTGCACATTTTGTTCCAATCAGATAAAAAACATGGCCGCCAGCATGGAACATAGTTTAACATTGGACCCTATGGGAAAATCACATTTTCATCTTCTCCTATGAAACCACTGAAGCAAATTCAACCAAACTTTACAGGAATGATGTACTAAAAGTCCTGAACAAAGATTGCTCATTTTGTTCCGATCCCATAAAAAACATGGCCGCCAGCACGGAACTTAGGTTTAACATTGGACCCTATGGGAAAATCACATTTTCATCTTCTCCTCTGAAACTACGGAAGCAAACTGAACCAAACTTTACAGGAATGATTTACTAAAGGTCCTTTACAAAGATTGCTCATTTTGTTCCAATTCGATAAAAAACATGGCTGCCAGCACGGAACCTTGTTTAACATTGGACCCTATGGGAAAATCACATTTTTATCTTCTCCTCTGAAACCACCGTAGCAAATTCAACAAAACTTTACAGGAATGATGTACTAAAGGTCCTTGGCAAAGATTGCTCATTTCATTCAGATCCGATAAAAAACATGGCCGCCGGCATGGAACATAGTTTAACATTGGACCCTATGGGAAAATCACATTTTCATCTTCGCTGAAACTACTGAAGCAAATTCAACCAAAGCTGACAGGAATGATGTACTATAGGTCCTTAGCAAAGATTGCACATTTTGTTCCAATTAGGATAAAAAACATGGCCGCCAGCATGGAACATAGTTTGACATTGAACCCTATGGGAAAATCACATTTTCATCTTCTCTTCTGAAACCACTGAAGCAATTTCAACCAAACTTTACAGGAATGATGTACTAAATGTACTCTACAAAAAGATCAGATAAAAAAAAATGGTGCAGAACATAGTTTAGCCCGTTATGAGAATACCATCCTTTTCATCATCTTCTCTGAAACTATTCAAGCAAATTCAACTAAATTTATAGAAGGTCCTTAGCAAAAATTACTCATTTAAATAGGTTCAGAAAAAATAACACAGGTGCTAATGGAGAACATAGCTAAACATTAGACCCCATTGGTAATAAACATCATTTTTGGACATGCTTGGTATAGAAGCATTTTGTCAGGTGAGCGATACAGTCTCAGTCTCTGTGCCTCTAGTTTTATGATATTTGTTGAATTAATGCATTTTAGCTAATGATTCTAAGCTAGAGACAATTTTTGCCCATTGTCTATTCATCTGTGATAAACTTTTCAATGTAAGATATTTTCCTCTGAAGCCTCAAGGAAGAATTTGAAGCAAACTGGATGCAAACTTCTAATCAAATTTAGTAGCAATCTTTTCAAAAATAATATCTTCATCCAACATGGCAGCCAAATTACAACAATATTAACATTATGCCCTATGATGAAACACATAAAAGATTTTCTCCTCATAAACTTCTAAGAATCAAACTTAAACCTTAGATGGTCACCTTTAACAAATGGTTTCAAAATCATCCAAGATGGCCACCAAGCATTAAACACATTTTACATTGGTCTTCAAGCCACCATGCATTAAACACATTTTAACATAGGTCTTCATGGAAATTGATTTAAAGATCTTCCCCTTAAACCTTTGTCCCTAATTTGAACAAGATATAGTATCAATAACATTTAAAAAGTCCTTGTAAAAGGGTCATGCAAATCCCTTCTCATTCAATATGACCACCAGCTTTGAACACAGTTTAAGTGAATAAGTAAAATTTTTTATTGATTTCATTTAAAATTTTATTGTATTTCAGTTGAAAGAAATATTAAAGCAGAAACAAGAGGAGGTGGAGCCTATTTTAGCAAAAGTAAAACAACAATTAGAAGAGGAAAGAGAAATGGTAATTTTATACTCTGTCCTTTTGTTGCTATCCCAAAGTATAAGGTTCAGTGCCAAGACGTGAATTTCCTTAATTTTGATTGATGGAAGTGTAAGGATGGTATTTTGGTATACCACCCCTCTGTCAAGTATACCATCCTTCTGTCAAGTATACGGCCCGCTCTAAATGTACAGTGACGTTGCTTGAAGTAGTAATACAGTCAAGATGTTCAGTATAATATAACACATGCTGCCTTTAATTTCAGATGGTAGACTAGATTACCACAATCAGAAATGAACATCACCCTCGACTGCTGTCTCTGATGATATACTTCCTTCATGTGGTAATCTAGTATACCATCCTCAACTACAGGCAGTATGTGTATATTTTCAGCCTGTGATGTCTTTTGAGTAATTTGAAGAATTTGAAGAAAATTAATATTCCTGACCCTGGTCTGAAGCATGTGATACTGCAACAAATACAGTGTATAATCGATAAGAATAGAACTGGAAATGTAAACTTTCTAACCTGGAACTGATCATGCAGGAGTATTTATTTTGTTGTTGCTTGTAGTAACAGTACACAAATACATTTCTTTCTTCAGTACTAAAATATGATAAGGTTTGGAAATATGGTTAGAGTTTTCCAAAAGAATCTGTTTTTCAAACTGTCTACATATTACTGTAAAGTTTCTTGATTAATAAAACACTTCAGGAAAATGATAAATTAAACATCTATTTTATACTTTGATCCCATATTAAAATAACCTAAGAATGTTATTATTCTTCTCATTATATTTCAGAAAGCCAAGAGTCTTCAAGAAGAATACGAAGAAAAATGTCGACGATTGACAGAACAGTTCCGTGACGTAGGATTAGCCAAAGAAACCGAGAGTACACCTTTGTAGAACATTCCAGTTACTTTTCTACATTCCTTTCATCGATATGCATGTCATTACCATGACGACAAGTAACATGTTTACTGATCTCACGCAAAACCTACAAATATTTCCTGTCTTTTTTATATTTGTAGTTAAGTAACAAATGTTGTAACCATGGTACCAGATCTTCCCTAGTAATATTAAGTTATGAAGAGTTAAAAATTATGCAGACGCATGATATTTGTATTACCATGACAATGGATTTTCTGTGATATGTTCGTTTTCTACTTTAGATCTGTTTTTCATCTCTTCATATATGGCAATTAAACATTAAAACAGAATGTAATTTTTCTCTTCCATGAGTGTTTTATGTTTTTGTTTGACAAAGGGGTATATTTGTTTAATCAGAATGTGTAATTGTATGATTTTGTTGTCCAGAATTTGGAATAAGTTGGTAGACTTTCAAAGCGTTTTTGACATATTTGTTGATTTTAAGTTGCACCCATTTAATTTGAAAAGTTTTTAATTTACCATGTGGTAAAATTTTTGGGAGCATAGTAACATAAACTTTCACTATTTGTCAATCATTTTGATTTCTAAGCCAGTAATCATATTTTTGGAATTTATATGTTATGTTTATACCTAAATAGACTAAGATGAAATTTATTGTTGACATTACATGCAGTTTCCTTAAGTGTTGTTGTCAATCATGTTGGTATTTAATTTTTAAATTGACAACCCTGCATATCAGAGGTATGGTGTTGGTTCAGTTATTAACCACAGTGATTTAGCTAGCGTTCGTCACTTTCGCAATTGACGAATCTTTTTTGGAAGTGGCGAATTTTTTATGCCTGCAATTCGTCACTTGAAATTTCAAAAATCGCCAAATATTAAAGAATTATGTCCATAAACTTTGTCACTGTAATCTAATTGTCCAAACTGACACTTTAATTACACCTGTAATGCTAATTAAAGGATTAGTTCAGTTGTAACCATAAGATGAATAGAAATTGTGTATGACTTCCAAGATATCCTACTTTTCAATGTCAGATGAAAGATTCCACAAAACCATGAATGTCTTAGATATTTTGTTATCCCTTGGAACGTTTTTGAGAAACATTTTAATCTAATTATAGATTTTGTAGACCATTAAAGATGTTCATGTTTTCTTTCTATTATATTGTCTTTCTATGCAAATAGAATGGTCAAAAAAGCAATTCAAGAAAAATGGCCTAGAAACCAAGGCAAATAAAACCAGTGTTTTGATATATGTCAATTAGTAATTATTATTCCTTTTTCAACCGTAGTATCATGACCTTTTTTACTAGTGTTATCTACTTTTGGTTCAGTGAATTTGGTAACTATTGACTGGATTCACAATATGGTACTGGGGTACGAATTACAATGTTTGTATACTGTAATTGGGGAAATTTGTCAAGCAGTTTCATTTTCTCAAATTTTGCTTTACAGGATGAAATACAAAAATTAAACTGTTGCGAACATTTTGATGCAGTTGGATGATTAAAAGTAGGTAACTGCCAACCTGGAATTTAAGAATAGCCGAAATGAAATTTATTTAGAAAATGGTTGCGCAAAAATTTCTCAGT
Organism: Modiolus philippinarum; assembly: GCA_002080025.1. Lineage (NCBI taxonomy): Eukaryota > Metazoa > Mollusca > Bivalvia > Mytilida > Modiolidae > Modiolus > Modiolus philippinarum. The sequence continues at coordinate 25,964 of MJUU01034136.1, read as the reverse complement.
TTACAGTGACAATGCAAATAGTACATTGTTGTTGAAAGGAATGTTTTAAAAAATGGCATTTATTTAATTTTTTTTACTAAAAAGATAAAATATGAAAAATAGCAAAAGTGCAAAAATTTTCTGGTATACAGTTAAAGGAGATTTTTCTAACAATAAATTGGTTGTTAAAGATCAGAGGAACTTGACGTGGACATGTTATAAAATTTCCTGTGATCTGAGAACTTTCAAATTGCTTTGCTTGCTCTTCAGACTTTCATAGTTGATAATGTGTTCCTTTTTGCATATTAAGGTAGTTCAGGTGACTAAAAATAAAACGATAGAATTTTCTATTTTTTTTTGTGATTGAAAGTTACCGACTCCAAAATATTTAGAAAATAAACAAAAGTTCTCTCCATGCCTTTTTCCACTAACAGTGTCCAAATATAGCATAGTTTTGAATTGTTTGATAAAAGTCTTTATAATGAGAAAATGAATTTTTAATACTTTTAATGTGAATAAAATTATAAATTAAGGTGATAATGTAGGACAAAGCATTTTAAAATTAAAGTAATTACTTTGAAAATATAACATATACATGAAAAAAATCATGAAAATGGGAATTTTACCTTATTATTGCTCTATAATTATCTCCCCTTACATACAAGATTTTTCAAAATTTGATATATTTTGCATACTAAGGGCATGAATGTTGTTTATTTCATTAGATTTATTAAAAGTAAATTATATTCAATCATTTTGATAACACTTTAATGGTTAGGCCAATTAAACTTAATATGTAGATTTTCATCAGACCCTGTGAAAAAATATTGGGCAGGTGGGTGGAATTTATTTTATATAATTTATTTTTATTGAGGATCTTATCGGTTCTTCCTTCCGTTTGGTTTGGGAGTGTGTTCCCAACCTGTCTGATAAACTATAATGTAGCTCATTCCCTTGTGTATTCTCATCTATAGCACCCGATACAAGGTCACAAAAGGTGTCAAATATTGTCTTCGAGTTGTTGAAATTCGAAGCAAACTAGCTTTTCTTTTCAGATAGACCTGCAACAACTCCCCCGAGTGCATAAACCATTATGTCATTATGGGAAATGGCTACACGTAAGTAAATGGAAACGTATATCGGGTACGGACAGGAATTAAATTACCGCAATTTAGATTCCGCTGATTTTTTAAATATAAATTAATCTCGGGCAGACCTATTTTCTAGGGGCGGGTGGGGATGAATTTTAATTGGCCTTAATTCCAATTTTTATCAGATGTGCAAGAATGATGGTCAGGTTTAGTTGCCCGAACTACCTTGTATATTTCTTTTCAATCAAAATGTAAATTTTAGTTAAATATGAATTAACATTTTTTTAAGACAATCATGAAAATTTGAGGTAAAACAAAAAAAAAAACTCCTTGAATGATTTGAACTTTATCTACTATTATATTCATGTCAGTAAAATAACACCACATTTATGAATAGACATGACCCATTTTTGTTGTTGTGACTTTTTGGTCTTTAGATGGTGCTTTGATCATGTGATGTTCATGTGATATCATTACATTTCCTACTTTTTTAAGGCTATATTGCTTTGATCTGATGCAGTTTCTTTTGATGTACATTTGTTATAATAAGTTTTCTTTATGCTTTTATTTATATTTAAATTGTTATCCAGAATGAGTTACCTTGGTAACTGTACAGTGCTATTTATAATTTGTACTATTTATAGAGAACAAAATATCCCAGTAGCCGTGTTAGTCTTGTTACAAGAATATAAAATGTTAGCAGTAGTGCTACTGGTTTTATGTCTAAAGATGTTAGTATGCAGTCAGAAATTTTGAAATAAAAACTGTTATATAATTAATTATCATATTCAAGTAAAAATTTATATTTTGTCCTGTTTAATTATATAATATTAACAATTTGTAATCAGTCTTTATAACAACTTAACATGTCGATATGTTAGATGTAATTGTTAAACATCTATTCTCTATTTTGTAAATTTATATGTTATATTGTTTTATAAGTTTCCTTAACAATTAATTCTGTCTGTGATGAAAATGTCATTCCATAATTGAATATACATGTATGTCTTTTGTGTCACAGTTCATGTTTGTCAACTTCCATTGAAAACTGAAAGCTAGGGTTCTTGTGGAAAACAAGAAAAACAATGGCAATCTATATAAAATTAATAATGTACACCTTTATTATTTCCATGAAGTGCAATGTGTATAATTGTTATTTGAAGGCATAATAAGAATTGTTTACTTGACACCTTAAACACTTTGTGTCAAATAGCTTCACATCTTATGTACTTTGTATTGAATATCTTTGTATTTTGTAATATCTGTACATCTTTTTATATTTTGTGATCATGTCTTCACATCTTATATTGAAACACATCCCATGTACCAGGTAATTTGTGATGAAAATTTCCACACAGTTTTGCGATTATATTTCACAGCTTTTGTATTTTGTGATAATGTCTTCTATTTTGTAATGAATGATTGAATTTACAAGTATCTTATCCGAATATGAATGGTCAGTTAAGGAAGATGGGTGTTGGTCATTAGATTTTTGTCATTTTCACAGGAAAGTTTCTTTTTGATATGATTTTGACATATAACTGGGGATCACTTACCTGTTTTTTTAAACTGAACCCCCAAAATTCAATATTTTTAGTGACAATAGGGAGAAAATGATCTATTTTGCTATTTTCTGGTAGACCAAAACCATAGATTCTATATGAAACTATTACATTGCCTCTTTTGTGCAAAATGCTTGTAGCAGATTTGAGTTTTTATCTTGTAGTGTAATAGAAATTAAACTTGTTCAAATTTGAAGATTTTAAAGCAGAAAGCACCAAATATTCTATGTACATTTTACATAAGTTACATATTTAAAATTGTAGAATTCACCCCATTTACCTTAAAAAGCAAATTTAATGATACAATTCTCCAAGGGTTCATTTACATTTGGCACATGTGCAATTCATCATGATAACAAAATTTAATTACCAAAGAAATACTTCAGATAAAGATTATGCTTTAGGTCAGTAAAAATGCATTTAAGGCGTCAACCTTACACTTGTTATATAAAACACATTTATACTGCCAGGTATTTACCACTATACATCTACGTCTACATTTTATATAGGTTTTTGTATTTCAAATGAAATAATAGGTAATATACAAGTAAGTAAGTAACCTCTGTAATACAGTCAAACCTGTCTTATGTGACCATAAAATAAAATTTTGAAAAAGTGTTACATCCCACACGAGACAGGTGGTCACTTATTAAAGGTTTAAGCCATATGCAATTTACCACAATTGGGAATTATTATGTCACATAAGAGGTTGCTTAATGGAGGTAGTCAATAAGGCAGGTTTGACTGAAATTTAGTGCTAACAGCTCTAAGTATTTCAGAAACAATGAAAGTAAAAACAATGTTGATGTAATAATTATAGTTCATGGCTATAGTTAGAGCTAAAAGCTAGAAGTTGAAACACTTTTAGTTAAAATTATCAGTGGTTTCAGGTAATACAACCCAAATATTCCAATAAAATTTGAAATGAGTGCCTATAAGTTTTGGGTCACCATCATTACATTTTATAATATAATAAGTTATTTAATTAAAGTCTCTTGTCAAAGTAAGGAATGATACTGATTAACCCCCAATTACAAAAACAAATTTTACCAATTCCCATTCTTATTATCACCTGTGCAAGATATTGAGAAAAAAACGAACTGGAAATACTTGCCCAAAATACTTGATAGTCACTTTTTCTGCCTGTCAAGGTCAATTAAGGTTAAAGACAAATCATTCAATTTCTTTGTAAAACTTCATATTTAGGGATACAGTAAATATAGTTGATACAAAATGAACTTGTTGATTATGAAATTACACGCATTGGATTAAAAAAATTGCTCATGTTCGAAAAGAAGGCTTCCTGAGTTTGAAACATTTGAAAATTTATTTATAAATAAGATAAATGTATGAGAAATTTCTTGATTGACATGTTTAAGTTGTAGAAAATGTTTCTCTAATGACACAATGTAAAACACTGAGGATTTTTTTCTGAATAGATTTGGCGGGAAATTACACTGAGTTGTTCCCTCTCTAGAGATGAGAAATATTTTTACCACATTGGTCATGCGTTGATTAAATTTGCTAGAAATTTGAGAACTGGTAAATTACATCTCAATAGCAAAAATAAAACCATTAAAATTTGTTCACTGTAACTTTAACTTGGTTATTGAAAATAGCAAACCAGAGCAAGATTTTGTATAAAAATAGGAATTTTGAATGAAACATTTGACTGATTTATAATGTTTCAATTTTGTATAGAAAATTGTATACATACATGTAAATTAAAGAGTCTTAAATCCAGATTTGTTTGTAAATATATCTTTATGTTTTTGTCAAGACACAAGAAATTTTTGTACAAAATTGGGGACATTTTTTGAACAAAACGTGCTAAATATTGGTCATGATTTGTTTTTGTTTTAATACCCTGCCATACCTATTGACAAGGTATAATGTGATACCCTTAGTCAGGTGTGTGTGTCTGTCTGTCTGTCAACCCCCTGATAATTTGTGAACAAAGTAAAATAATGTTTAAACTTGGTAATTAACTTGTTTACCTTAAGACTCCAGCCTACTTTGTTTTGGGTCCAGAAGTCCAATTTGTTCTAAAGTTATGCCCCTTTAAACATTGTATTTTTGTGAATTTTGGGATTTCCAACTGATAACTTATAAAAGTAATGACATATTGTCTTCAAACTTTGTATGTAAGTTGTTTGCCACAAATTTCAGGCCAAGTTCTATTGTGAGCCCAGTGGTCCAAGTCATTCTGCAGTTCAGCCCCTTGAAACTTTGAAATTTGGGTGTCCATCTCATAATTTGTGAACAAAATAACATACTGTCTTCAAACTTCATGTTAGTTGTTTACCAAAAAAGTCAAGTTTGATTTGAGGTACAGAGGTCCAAGTGGTTCTGGAGTTATGGCCCTTGAAAATTTTTTAGAAAAAAAATGTGGTGGGTATCATTTAATGCACCTTACTATTTTTTGCGTGTATTTAAAAATTGTATTCATGACGTTATCTTTTTGCAGCATTTTACTAGGCAAATTTCAATTTGACAACATACTGGCATTTTTTATACATGTAATATAAAAATTTTTGTTAATAACTGTTGACATAGTCTATATGATAAATCTGTTACCCAATATTTAATATAGTCTATTTCATATACCTATTAAAATGTATGAATTATATCAATGTCTCTTTTTTTTCTTCATTGATTTTAAGCTATTTGATTAGATAACAGATGGGGTTGGTTAGAATCGGTCTGTTCTGCCTGTAATTTGGTTTCCTGTGTTTTCATTTGATCAAAACTGTAATTTAACATTAAGCTCAAATTTCAAAATAATAGCAGTATGCATCTTAGCTATAAAATGTTTAAATGTTCTGTTCAGCTTACAGTTCAAATAAGGGCCTGGGTGGCAGAGTGATTAAGGTAGTTCTTCTACCTATACAACCACTGTAGTCTATCAACACTGTGTTGTGAGTTTGTGCCTCACTTTGTACATTACAAAAAAAGGGTGCACTTGACTTACAATATTTAGTGATAAGGTACCTGCCCAAGGTCAGTGGTTCTCTCTGGGCACTCCAGCTTCCTCCACCACTAAAACTGATTGTCATGAGATGGCTGAAATACTGCTGAAAGTGACGTTAAATCCCATATCAATCAATACAATTCAAATAAGGATCCTAACAAATAAGTCAGATACATATACACTGTACAGTTTAAATAGAAACATTATATGCCATGGAACCATAAAATTGAGTGAAATTTTGGTCCCTGTTGTAGTTTGGAAATGGTAAGTGGCAATATCCATGGATATTTCACAGAAGGCTTACATCAGGAATGAATCCATTGAAATATGCAATGTAAAATAAAAATACCCCCAATACTTCATAAAAGTGAAACTTCACCATTTTGAAATAATAACAGGCATCAAACATGATTACCGATTCCATACTAATCACACCCCTGCAAACAAAAGTTGGGTCTATACAAGAATCACATTGTCCTCAAGTCCATCTCTATCTTGAGCTTCGATATTGATAAAGGTGCATCTTATAAATTCTTTAAGGACACTTTGCAGTTTAAAAAATACCGAGATATTTTACCATATAAAGATGTGCTTCTCTTCTCTTAAGCCTTTTGTGCCATGGAGGCACATAGGCCAATAATAACACTTCTACAACAGGGTAGATTCTGGGCCATTCTAACAAGGTCGTTCTATCTGTACCCCTCAGCATCCATTTCGGCTTGTAAGTTTCTCCGCCAGGTGTTTTTCAGTCTTCCAACTTTCCTTTTCCTTGGGGTTCCATTGAAGTGCTTGCCTTGTGATTGAGTTGGGTGGTTTTCTTAGAGTTTATCCAATCCACCTCCATTTCCGCTTTGTTAGTTCTACTTCTATGGGCTGCTGTTTGGTCCTCTCCCATAGATAGGTATTTATGATTTTTTTCTGGCCATCTGATCTTTAGAATTTGCCGTAAACATTTGTTGATGAAAACAGGAAGTTTTTTCAATATATCTTTTGTTGTTTTCCATGTTTCGCAGCCGTACAGTACGATGGTCTTGACATTTGAATTAAATAGTCTGATTTTGGTGTTTAAGTTGATGTTTCCTATTAACCAAATTGTTGTCATCATTCTAAAAGCTGTTCTCACTTTCCCTATACGGCATTTAATATCTTGTTCTGATCCCCCTTTTCTGTCCATGACACTTCCAAGATATGTGAAGGAGTCAACTTCTTCTAGAGGAGTTGATTTCACTTCCAGGTTAGCAAGACTGTTTGTATTTGCCTTTAATACTTTTGTCTTCTTTGTGCTTATGATTAGGCCAGTATCTGCTGCTCTCTGTTCTATTTCTGACAACTTATCCTTCATCTGTAGGTGGTTGTGAGACAGTAATGCGATGTCATCAGCAAAATCTAAGGCCTCTAGTTGTTCTGTCAGTGTCCATTGAATTCCATTTCTTCTATTTGTCGTTGTCTCTCTCATGATCCAGTCAACTGCCAGTAGGAATAAGAATGGTGACAATAAACATCCCTGTCGAATCCCAGTTGTAATGTCAAAGGGATCTGTAAGTTGACCTTCATGCATTATTTGGTCCTTCATTCCTGTGTATGTGTTATTAATGATGTAAATGAGTTTCTCGTGGATTACGTAATGGCCCACTAGCTTCCACAAAACTGATCTATCTAGACTATCAAATGCCTTTTGATAGTCAAAACAACATATCATGATGTGTTGAATTCCAGTGACTGCTCCAAGATGATACGTAAGGTGGCTATTTGGTCAGAATATGATCTGTTTTCGCGAAATCCCGCTTGATTGTCTGGCATCTTCTGATCGACAGCCTTCTTCATACGTTCCAAAATTATTCTGTTAAATACTTTTCATGGTACTGATAAACGCATTATTCCCTTGTAGTTATCACAGATGCTGAGGTCTCCTTTCTTCGCTAACTTTACGAGATGTCCTGTGGTATATCTTCCTGGTATATCTTCCACCCTCCAGATCTCACCAATCAAGTCGTACAGAATCTGTGTTGATGTTTCTCTGTCTGCTTTAAGAATCTCTGCCGGTAAATTATCTGGGTCTGGTGCTTTGTTATTTTTCAATGTGTTGATAGCTTTGGTGATTTCGGCCCTGGTTGGTTGGTTGCAATTGATAGGTAATATGTCTCTAGATGGTTGTATATCCGCATGTTGTGGAGGTGGCTGTTGGTTTAACACCTCTTTGAAATGTTCAACCCATCTTTTCATTTGCTCCTCTGTTGTTTTCGGTGTGTTCCCGTCTTTATCCTTTACTGATCTGCCACCTTTATTGGATTCTTTATTGGATTTGTTTGTTAACATTCTGATGTTATCATACAACCCTTTAATGTTGTTTTTGCTGGCTGCTTCTGTTTCCAAGGTCTTATTGGATATAAATTCTCGCTTATCTCGTCGAGCACTATTCTTCAAAGCCTTTTCTGCCACAGAGTACTCCTTTTGTGCTTTTTGCTTTTCTGTCCTTGTCTTGCTGTTGTTCAAGGCTTCTTTCATTTTTTCTTTTGTCAACTTTTACCAGTGTCTCCGGTGATATCCATTCTTGATGTTTCCTGTTTCATTCTTCGGCTGTTGCTTTGCATGATGAAATAAACACTTCTTTAACTTCTTTCCAATAACCCTCTGGTGACAGTTGATCAACATTTCTGCTGTTCAGGATGGCAAACCGGTTTCTAATATCAATCCTGAATTCTTCTTGTTTTCCTATGTTTTTCAGCTTTGAGATGTTGTATCTTTTAACGGCTTGTCCTCTGTTTCCATGTTTTTTAAGTTTAATTTTGATGTTGGCAACAAGTACTGGTGGTGATCTGATGAAGTGTCTGCACCTCTTTTGACTCTCACATCTTGAAGGCTTCGTCTGAACCTTCTTGAAATATAGACATGGTCTATTTGATTTTCTGTTCTCATATCTGGAGAAACCCATGTTGCTAGGTGGCATGGTTTGTGTGGAAAAACTTTTCCTCCAATGACCAGGTTGTTCGTAGCACAAAAAAATGGCAAATAATTTCCCGTTCTCATTCATAGTGCCTAGACATAAAGATGCGCTTACATTATGTTAATTTCCAGTAGCTAATCATAGATTGCCTATAGAAGTTGGAAGACGGCAAATCATAGCAAGAGAAAATAGAATATTTTATGTAATATATGTAGTGATACAGAAATAGGTGATGGCTTTCACTTTGTTTTGCAATGTAAATCTTTAAAAAAAGAGCGTAAAAAATATTCACCGAACTATTGTTATAAAGAATCAATACATTGAAATTCATAAAAAAGGTTTCAGTGTGTGAAACTGTGTAGGTTATCACCCTCGTGCAGCAAATTGGGTTCTTGTCGAACGGTTTATGTAAGAAGGTTCGCGTAGGTTGAGAAAACGTAAATAAATTATTTATTAAAGAAACATTGGACGGTTCAGGGTTATGTTTAGGTACGGTTTTTGAATTTTGAACATTCATCTACCTAAACATTATCAATATTACTCGGAGTGGTTGTTAAGAATTATCAATCAGCGAAATTCTCCAGATAAGTAAATATAAGTAATAGATATATTGATTGCTATATGCTTATTGTATATTATACATGTATAAGTGTTTTATTTATTGTATATATATGTGTATTTTAATTGGTCTCTGTACCTATGTTTATCGATGGTTTTTAAGAGAAAAAAGAATCTGGAAATCCTGAACGATGTGACGTCACAATAGAAACCTCCAAAAATAATGTCATTTTTATGCCCCGCGACGAAAAGTCGGGGGGCATATTGTTTTACCCTTGTCTGTCGGTCCGTTCGTCCGTCCGTCCGTACGACTGCAAAACACAACTACTGGTATTCATGTTTTTGAGAAAGTTTGCAAACAAATTCCAACTACTTTAAAGGAATCTAACTTACAATAAGTAGATGTGCACACACATATCTTTTGGAATATTCAAAATGGCCACGGTTGCCATGGAAACCGAAAAAAGGC
>MJUU01034135.1:47371-83054 GCA_002080025.1 Modiolus philippinarum | reverse complement strand
TATTGTTTTAAAGTTATTCGTATTAGACTTTTCTGAAAAATATACGGGGATCGTTGTCATTTTTTTATAACCCGAATATTTATTAGATGAAAAATTATGAGTGTATTTCAGGTAGGAGGGTGTTATCCGTTGTGGTAAATAATAATGTTTGACTTTTATTATAAAAACAGGTAAAAAAATGCTTGCTTATGATTTGACCAATCTAAAAAAAATAAAAACAAAGGTGTATGTTTTTTACGAAATACTTGATATTCAAGGGGAAATCGTATATTTATATTATCCTTTTAACAATATATTCGTTAAAGAGAGAGTAACTGGTGACGACCTGTCAGACTTACTGGAAATATATAGGAATCAAAAGTGTAGAACCAGAGATACACGTCAGTGTTATGTATAACCCGTGTTATGCAAGCAACGTAAAAAATGTGAGTGAACTAAGAATCTAGCCCGTTTTACCCGTCTCAACTGTAGTGAATAACAATTGTTTATTTTCGTTAGTCCCGTAGATAGTAGTTAACTATGGGGAAAAATCTGCGGTTTTCAAAAAACGTTTTTTGAAAACCGCAGATTTTTCCCCATAGTTAACTACTATCAAGAAGAAAAGGAAGGCTTTGAATTTGACAAAAAGAGATGGGTTTGTAAAGTTTTTAAAGATTTTTTATACGAAATGGTCCAAACTGGACAACATGTGAAAAAAAAATAAATAAAAAAATATATACCGTCCAGAAGGTCAACACAGCAACGAACGAAAACCCACATTGAAAAGAGTATACAAATTAACAAAGGGAACAAAATATCATAGAGAAAATAAAGAGAAAAGGAAACTTTGGCTCACATGTGAACCTGTATCGATCACATGACGGCATTGGATCAAATAAGATATTCACAAGGAGCTCAATTAATCTTAGGTGACAGCCAATAGGTAGCATAATAATTCATCTGGTAAATTAATGTCATGTAAAAATTCTTAGTTAGAATTAATTATGAAACGGCTTTCAAGAATAAACTATTTACATCATTTTACCATAGAGTTCTATGTTCAACAGTATTCCCCGGTGGTGGCCAACTTTTATTTCTGATTTGTACAAACATATAAAATTGGTAGATGATCATAAAGCTACCAAACCTTGTTAATATCACTTTGGAAGATTGTAATTTTCAACAATTGTAGATGTTTCCTGCTATCCACTGTTTTACATTTGATATATGAGTAACTGAATACCGACGTAACTGTGAATTTATTTTCTCTATATGCGCATTTCGATAACTTATGTCTCTTCAGTGCAGATAAAAACGGTTTTCAAAAATTAGCCATTTGCAACATATTTCCATAGGGTCCAATGTTAAACAAAGGTCTGCATTGGCGGCCATCTCGGATTTATGATCATTACTAAAACGTCTCCTTGACATTTACCCCTTACCCCAAATGGATAGCAGGAAACATCTACAATAGCTGGAAATTATAATTCGTCCTTCCAGAAACTAAAGCATTGTGGGTGGCGTATACCAACATATTTTGATTGGTCAAGAACGTAAATTACGTAACGTCATTGATTGAAAATTGATTGCTTGTACACCAAAATTTGAAATACAATCACGGTACCCATAATTCCCCAGTTTTTGAAACGGCGAATTACATGTCATAATCTGACAAGCAACACAAATAATAAATAAGACAAAGGATAAACGTAAACAACGACTAGAACTCGGGACAGCCGGACTTGGTACGGCACTAGTAAAAGCCAGCAGCAGATTTAAACCGGTTTATGGTTACCCAAACCCCCTTTATCTTTCCCGTTTCCCTATAGTATAATATACATACGAGTAAAACCAAATACAGGTAAATTACTTACTTCAAAGACAATACATAATTTTGAAAGAGATGTCAAGGGGTACACGCAGCTAAACTGTCGGCTAGCTAAAAGGGCATGTCTGCTGGCAAAACACTGTCGCACTACGGAAGAAAAATTAAACTCAAAACTGCCCGAAGCGTTTGGTCAAGAATCATCATATATTTCAGTAGACATCGACAGTATCCGAGTGAGAGGCCAGTATGTGTGTACAATTTTCAGTTCATATCTATTACACTGATAACAAAGTAACGGGCATGAAAAATAAAAAAAATTACCCAAGTTGCATAATTTATAATAAATTTCAAAGTAAGGAACTTAACATTTTTCTTCAACAGACCTTAAAAAACAGATGAAAACATAACAAAGCGAATATGTCCCCTTACGGTTATGTTAAACTAGGTACCTCACTGGCAGTTATGATAGATGGGATACGCACCTCTCGAACATTCTGAAATAGGTAATCAAAATACTATTGTGGCCGAGTGCAGTTCCAATTGACCCAGTGGTTGCACAAAAAGTATTTTAATGAAAAGTAATGGCAAAAGCTATCAGGTAAGCTACAAATAACTATCGATTTTCTTAAAAATATGAAATTATTGATAAGATATTAAGATAATACATAAACTAAAAATACTATTAATAACAAATGTTTTATAAAAATTATATTGTACAAAATTTGCTAAAGTTTCCAATAATTAAGACAGACACACAAGAATTAAAAAATGACTAAGTATTTGATTGTTAAACAAAATGAAATCCCGGTGTTAGTATAGAGATGATAATTTTGCAAGTCTTGGTTAGAAAACATCTCTACTGAATAAAATTAGTGAGATATCTTTAATTCATAAGAAACAAAGGTATTAGAATAATGTTTACTTTACTATTTTCCATGTAGCATTAAAAAAACAATAATTTAATAAATGATGAAAAATAAATTTCAGAAACTTCACTGAATTTTAATAGTTGTTTCATATTAGACAATTTTATCTACATTTTAATACACAAGCTTCATGTGAAACTTTAATGTAGTAATGCATTTTATTTTGAAAAATAAAAAGGGTTACAAGACAATGTCTCCATCAAACTAATACAAAACTGACAGTTCAAAGCAAAAATGTTTGTCCATTTCTTAAAGTTCAAAATGTGATTTCTTTTTCATCTCAAACTGGTCGTGATCGATCTCTTGTATTGTGATGACACCATCATTGTTTTCGTCAAGCTGTCTCCAGTGTATATCCAACTCTCCTTTAGAATGTCCTTTCTTCTGAAAAGCTCCGTAGAACTCTTCTGGATCTATTTTTCCATTTCTGAAAGAAAAAGATGAATTTTTGTTTTGTCAGTCCTCGGAAAACTGTATTTATAAATGTTAAAGACACCTTAGAAAATGTTTGTTAATTAAGGCTATAGTATTTAAAGGTTGTGTGAATTTTGGTACGATTTAAGAAGTGTTTATAATCATAGGTAACTAGTTCAAGAGTTCCTCTTCAACAAAGAAAATATACTGTATTTTATTTCAGGACATGTAAACTCAATTTTAAAATGAATTCAAAATTACGGAGTTTAAACTCATGTCCGTAGATGAGTTTAGCTCTCTATTTAGATCATTTTGATTATTTGTTCTCTATCAGCTTTTATACACCTTTCGCTTTCTGGATTTCCAATGTTATGATTTAATCTGCACTGATGAGACATAAGTTGTCGAAATGGACATATGCAGAAAGTAAATTTACAATAACTTCGGTATTTTGTTACCTTTACATGTTTAGAGCAATAAAAAACGCGATAATAAAGATTTCCAATGGCATACATCATAATTTAGCCAAATTTTCTATCATTCGAAGAGTATACTTCTTGTCTCACTTTAAATTTGTGTGTCTGTAATGTCCAAAACCAAATAACGGACTTAAAACTGCTACATTAAGGATATGTTTAGCAGGAGTTGTTGCCAATCCAGACGTTTTGCGATAGTCATGACTGACAAATCTTTAACAATGTTTCTAACTCTCAAACTGGGACTAATATATTAGTCCCAGCTCTCAATTGAGAACAAAGTAGAATCAGACCGATTACCGTACAATCACATTAGAAGACTTTCCATCTGGACTAACATATATTATAACATAAATGACTGGATTTTCTTTGGTTTTTACCAATAATTCGCTTATTTCTGGCGAGTACAAAGAAATGGTAAGATATGCAGATCTTAATTTTATACCATAGTTCACACCTACGTGTCAGAATTCCATTGTATTTCATATCTATAATGAACACACGGGGCTACGGCTATGGTATAAGACGCTTATCCTGTGCCAGTTCGGGTAACGATTTTTGAGTCGTTTTCACCCCGGAAGCATGTTTTGTATTATTCGAAAAATCCTTGAGAGGGAATCACTAATTAATCAACACTGTTGAGCTTAGGGTGCTTTATAATTAATCCATTTGTAGCGCTTCAGATTAATTGTTTTCGTCAATTAAAATGTATTTCAATAATTGTCATATTGGACAAATTATATGTACTATTCAATAGTACATATAATTCATGAATAGTTTGTTTTAGGTGGTATATATGTTAATTTCAATAGATCAATAATCCAGTTATCCTTCTTACTGGTATTAGAGGAGATAGTTTCCGCCTTCAAATAAAGAGAGTTCCTATCTCGAAAGTCCCGATAACATTAAGAACTAAGGCACTCATATTGTGAACTCCCATGAAAACCGGAAGTGACATCAGTATTCTAAAGTTCTTAAAGTGTCGAATGTTTTCAAAAATTCCTTAGTATATCCAAATAAAGCAATTTTATAGAATATAAAGAGAATTTATTCTTCAATTGTATTGCCAAGGAGGAACGGGAACGAAAGCCCAGCTCAAAAAGAGAAAAAAAAGGGAGATGACGAGAGGGACGGTTGAAAATCTTCAAAGTGATCAACTGAAGGACAGAAGAAGAAAAAGAAACAATAATACCTCTAGAGAGCGAAGACGGTGGTACTTCAGAATTAAATGTACAGATTTAGATATCTGTTTATTTGCCGAGGCTTAAGACGATATGTAATTTTGTGTCGAATATAGCACTTACAGAAGTCGGGGTTTAATGGTGAAAATTTAATTGAAATCGAATGAGAAATTGCTTCGCAATAATATTTTGAAAGAAAAATGCTTTTTTCCATTACAATACAAGAAAATATTTTTGTATCCCAATAGTTACTCTTCCTTAAGTAATGCACATTTCGACATTGTTTAAGTGTCGATATATGCAGTAATTCTCGATTACCACAGTATTTCACTCGTGTATACCCCGTCTATCAAGGAGGTTCCCCAATGCACTTTCATTTTTAAAACTTTTGTCAGAATCGTGTTTGACTGATTGGTGAAAATTTGTCAAGCTCTCGACAGACCACAAACAAAGGTCAATTTATGATCATCACCAAGAATAAAGTTTTGATTGCCGACGCATTCACTTAGGGACCGACCATCTAACTGAAAGGGGGGGTTATGGTTTTTTTCTGGACAGAAAATTATTTATTTTTTTCACGTGTATCAACAAAATATTTTTTTTAAAAAATTATTAATTTTGGGCAGCAAACCTCCTTCAGAAACTTTTTTTTTCATCATTTTGGCAGCCAAAATATTTTTTTCACAAAAAATCAGGTCCAAAATATTTTTTAGAAAAAAACCATAGCCCCCCCCCCCCCTTTTTCAAGTTAAACGGTCGGTCCCTTATGACACATTTTTTTCTGTTTTCCACGGCTAATTGTAGGAATTTGGACGTAGCGACAAATAACGCATCTTTTAAAGAGATGGTTACTCTACACAAGTACAAAATACAACTAATAATATTATGTATATCATTTTCTGTAGTTATTACTTTTTTGTTGCACTGTTTTTATCATATTGATTTACTAGCATCATTATTTTGATATTTTGCTGGTATGCTGTCTTGTTACCTTTTTAAATAAAAATAAAAACAAGTTATATAATAAACAGAAAATTTTGTTATGCTGCTCACGTGTTTAAGGGACTAACCTTTCATCATCAGCATACAAAAAGTATGGAAAACCATCGTCCATAGATAGCCAGACAAAAGAACTCATCACCAATTAATATCGATATAATCGATCGATATAGGAAGCCAAATCCAGTATAAAGACAACCACCTTGTGCAATACACGGAATGAAGTCTCAGTACATGAAAGGGGTTAAAATCCTTGAACCTTGACTGGTAATCAACAACAATTTTTCGCAGAGTTGAAGACCATTGCAAAATCGAAAAACGTAAGTGGAAGAACCACTATCGAATATAAAAGAATAAAAAAAATGATAAAACAAAACCATATAATCATCACAATATTTTATAATTGTTTAATTTGTAATTTATGGTTTTAAGATTTTTCTTCCGTAGTGCGCCAGTGTTTTACCAGCAGACTAGGCTCCTTGAGCTAGCCGGCAGTTTAGCGGTGAGCACCCCTTGACCAATATTTCAAATAACATAATACCGAAGTTGCTGTTAATTTGGATTCTGCTATTACGTATTGTCAATTTATTGTGGTCATGGAGTTAGTGGTCTACCTGTATTGGGTTTTATTAGTATATTTGTTATCCTATAGGGAAAAGAGGCAGAAAAAAGGGGGGTTGGGTACCCATCAACCGGTTTAACCCTACTGCTGGCTTTTGCTGGTGCCAATATCACGTCTGGCTGTCCCGAGTTACGTTTGTCTTTTGTCTTATTTGTGTTTTTCTATGGCACGCCGTTCTCGTCAAAACTATCGGGAAAGACATTTGTGTAAAATTACACATCGAGATTTTTTGATTACACACTGAAATAAAAATATGCACTGAGAAATTATTTTTACACACTCAGAATTAATTTTACACACTCAGTTTTGTGCGCACTTTCTCTGCG
The DNA here is from genome assembly GCA_002080025.1 of Modiolus philippinarum. Lineage (NCBI taxonomy): Eukaryota > Metazoa > Mollusca > Bivalvia > Mytilida > Modiolidae > Modiolus > Modiolus philippinarum. The sequence goes on along the minus strand of MJUU01034135.1, from coordinate 76,303 downwards.
CAGATCTCATAAATATTCATGTAATATGAATTATTCAACAAAACATCTTGGTCTTTGGTGTGTTTTTATATTAAAGGTCATCCAAGCCTACCCAATTCGAAGTTCATTGATAGAAATTAATGATGAAATTTAATTTTGATTTCCGCTTCCATTATCTGATGATTTTCTTAAAGATTTTATGATTATTCTTGCAATTTATAATTTAATTAAATTAAAGTATTATTAATATATGGTAAAAACATCAGATTAAATACTTACACAGTTCTTTTCTTATTAACAGAGTTAAACTGTGCATAATTTTTATAACAGTATTGTTTAAGATTGTTTGGTTCTTTTTAATCAAATCTAAGATGAATTCATCATCATCTATTTTAAATAAGATGATTTTATGATGGTGTTTCACTCCTCATTTTTACTTGGGGGGTCCGTCAGCGGTCAATCACGGTTCTATTTTCAATGAATTTGGACCGCACACCGGATAGTTTGAAGATATTTATCCATCGTATCTTGATGATTTTGATTTCATCATATGTTTATGATTTTTATTTGAACGATTTGATTAATTTTACTCGTTAAGTGATCAAGTTAAGTTTTTATATTTCTATGATTTATATTTTTTTGACAATTTTTCTTTTAAATTTCTGTGTCTTGAGTACGCTATCATGGGTCTGTTCTTGAATATTTTTACACATTCATCGCTTTGTATGATTAGATGCCAATATTTATTAATAGCTCGTTTTAATTGTTTTACAGCAGGATTATTTTTTGTAATAAATACATTGACTTCCCCTTGTTCTTTTTCGTTATCAACTAATAGATCTTGCCTGTTTAAATTTGAAGTGGCATTTATTGTTGCATCTACCTCTTCAGCTTTGTAATTTCTGTTCAATAATTTTTCTTTTAAATTGCTTTCATTTTCACTTGAGTTCCTGTGAGCTTTTGCCATCATTCGGCGTCCGTCGTCCGTCCGTCCGTCCGTTAACTTTTATTCAAAGATCTTCTCCTCTGAAAATACTGGGCCAATATTAACCAAACTTGGCCTGAATCATCACAAGGGTATGCACTTTAAAGTTTGTGATTTTTTTGTCCGTAGATCAAACAACATGGCCGCTGTTACTAAACATAGAACATAGGGGTAAATTTCTGTTTTTTGCAAATAACTCAAAAACCGCTACAGATATCAAAAATCTGACATGCGGTAAAAAGGATTAGCATGATGAAATCTACCCACCCTGCAATTTTGGAGAATATCCGATTATCGGTCTTGGAGTTATTGCCCCTTTTCCGCAAAATTTCCATTTTTTTTTGTTACTTTTCGTCTTATATATTGAAAATTAGGTGTAAAGTTTAAATTACAAAAATGGTCAGCATAAAAAGCCTACATGTCCTGCAATTTTGAAAAAAATCTGACGACACATATAGGAGTTATAGCCCCTTTTTTGTTGAATTTTCATGATTTTTATACGTTTTTACTTTTATTTCAAAAACTATTTGTGATAGAGGTTAAGTTTGAATTGCAAAAGTGTTAAGCTTATCGAGGACTACAATTTCTACAGATGTCCAGCAGGTTCGCATCTCATCCAAGATGGCCGCCAGCGGGGAACATAGTTTAACATAAGGACCCTATGTGAAATGCATTCAAACATCTTCTTCTCTGAAATTACCAAGCCAATTGGAACCAAACTTTGTCATAATAGTCCATTGGTGGTCTCCTTCAAAGTTGGTGATTTTTATGTTCATACCTCATCCAAGATGGTTGCCAGCGAATAACATGGTTTAACATAAGGACCCTATGTGAAATGCATTCAAAGATCTTCTCTGAAACTAATGAGCCAACTGGAACCAAACTTTGTCACAATGGTCCATTGGTGATCCACTTCAAAGTTTGTTATTTTTATGTTGGTACATCATCGAAGATGGCCGCCAGTGAGGAACATAGTTTAACATAAGGACCCTATCTAAAATGCTTTCAAAAGATCTTCTCTGAAACTAATGAGCCAATTGGAACCAAACTTGGTCACAATAGTCCATTGGTGATCTACTTCAAAGTTTGTGATTTTTATGTTGGTACATCATCCAAGATGGCCGCCAGCAAGGATCATGGTTTAACATAAGGACCCTGTCTGAAATGCATTTAAAGATCTTTGAAACTATATGTTGAGCCAATTGGAACCAGACTTGGTTACAATGGTCCATTGGTGGTCGCCTTTAAAGTTTGTGATTTTTATGTTCATACCTCATCCAAGCTGACCGCCAGGGGGAAACATAGTGTAATATAGTGACCCTATGTGAAATGCATTCAAAGATCTTCTCTGAAACTACAGAACCAATGGGAACCAAACTTGATCACAATAGTCCTTGGGTGGTTTCCTTCAAAGCTTGTGACTTCAGTATGTATGTCAGAAACTGTAACATCTGGTGAAATGATGTATAGTATGGATAAAAATGCCATTAATGGATGGTCTCTTGATGACAATGAATGAAACCAGTCACCAGGTGAGCGATACAGGCTCATGTGAGCCTCTAGTTGACGAATAATTTCACCTTTGATAAAACCATTAAATATGCTCTTATGATGACAACTATGCTGTCAAAGATTAAAATTCCATCATCTTCCGGACTTCCGAATAAATAAAGCTTATCTATTCATGCTAATTTTTAATACATGAATATTTATGAGATCTGTGCAAAGAAAGTGCGCACAAAACTGAGTGTGTTAAATTTATTTCTGAGTGTGTAAAATTAATTCTGAGTGTGTAAAAATAATTTCTCAGTGCATATTTTAATTTCTCGGTGCATTTTTAAAATCTCAGTGCATTTTAAAAAATCTCAGTGTGTAATTAAAAAATCTCGATGTGTAATTTTACACAAATGTCTTTTCCGGTAGTTTTGACGAGAACGGCGTGCCATATTTTTCCTGTGTAGCTCCCTGGAAGATTGTAAGATTTAATTGTAATTTTCAGTTATTGTAGATGTTTCCTGTTATCCTTTTAATCTAATTTAAAACAACATACTTGTTCAAATCGTAACTATTGAACACTGTTGCAGGACTCTCAGCTTTATTGTCTCTCACTTCAACGTCTGTACATCTACAATTGCCATCAAAGTCGATCGCACAACGCTCTCCTACCGGTGCAGCTCGACATCCACCATCACAATTACACCCAAAGATGTTACAAGGGCCATAACCACAGTATGGCGTAGATTTGGTACAATCTAAACAATAATTCCCAATAGAAGACGGACAACAAACTCCGTCTGTCTTTTCTATGGTTATAGCTAACATGACAAGAACAGCTGCTGCAAACCACATACCCATTGCTACAGTTTCCTACAGCAGGTAATTACGGGCGGCCAAACAGGCAAAAAATACAAAGTCAAAAACTAAAAAGACAAAACTGCAAATAAGATAAAATTGTTACATTTAAAGAATTAAACTTGAAAATTTAAAAGACAAGTTTGTAACAAAAGAAACAAAAAAGTATATTCAAAAAGACAAAAACGTCCTACAAAAGACGAAATTGTTATGAAATACAAATGTGTAAAATAAAAGACAGTTTGTCAGGAAAGACAGTTTGTCAGAAAAGACAGATGGCGCTTTGATTGAATAGATAACAGAGCAAGCCATGTTGAACGTTATAGGTCCGTTATAGGTCAAGAGGTTAGATTGACCGCTGCGGATGTAAACCTGATTATTTATATTTATATTTATATTTATTTATGATCCATAAGATCATTAAAGATCACTGATTACCTTTTTCTTATCATAGAAGATATCATCGGTATATTACAAGGGGAGAGGGGGTCTCATCCCATTCCTGGCACTTAAAATCAAGATCGAAATATCGGATATAATTTTTGAAAAAAAATTCCCTGTAATTTTTTTCCTTTTTTCAATGCGAGATCCTTTCATTTTATCATGCATATAGGACTTGCATACGAAGTGTGTTAAAAATAGTGCGCGGGAATAATTGTTTGATAATTATTATCATAGTATCACCGGTTGGTTTTTTTTTATTGTTGTTTATAATATTGTTATAAAATATTGTACTAGTTTGATTATTTTGTCACTTCTTTACCTTTTTATTATTTTTTCATTGGTCGCGGATGAATATTTTCACTTCATCTTCAACACTGCAGTAGCCATATTTGACCAATTAAGTTGATTGAATTTGTCTTGGTTGAATTTGTGATCAATGATGATTATAATAGATTTGGTCTACCTATTATCTGAATGATCATTATCATTTATACTGGTAGGTTAATACTTTGCATTACAATAGTGCAAGGCAGACACGTGAAGGCATCAGAGTAATACGCAATAAACGTGATCGAATATTATTTACTCTTTGTATTTCTATGACGCAATGCTAATATCAGGGTAAAGTTACGCAATTAGGCGATTTATGGATCAATAATAACGATTAATCGTCGTCAATATTGTTATCGTAAGTTTATTCTTGACATGGTTGACCCGTTATATAAATGAGGGTCCCGAAGGGTGTGTTGGTGTACGTAAATTTAATTAAAATTGAATGTGTTGGATGTAGAATATGTAGTAAAATTGAGATGTAAACATGCTCCCGTTATATAAATGAGGGTCCCGAAGGGTGTGTTGGTGTACGTAAATTTAATTAAAATTGAATGTGTTGGATGTAGAATATGTAGTAAAAATAATAACATTATATAATACATTGATCATGAGGAGTCAACAAGATAATTCACGAGAATCAAATGGTGATTTCATACCTGTCAAGTGTTGCACGTGAGACTATTAGTATGTACGAATCATTTTGGGATGACAGCAACAATGCATGCTTCGGATGCTGTCTCTGACCTACATTTTACGTATGAGCGATTTGGTTAGGTAGAATGGTTCAAGTCTCTTACTTCCTCTTTGCCGATACTTTGAATTTTTAATAAAAAACAAATTTTTGTCACAGATTTCTTGGCTTCAACTGGACAGAATGACTTGAAATTTTGTCTGATGCATGGAAATGATAAATTGTATTGTGTTAACAATTTTCAAGTTTATCGACATCCACTTCCTGATTACCGATACTATGATTTTGTTACTATGGACCAAATTTTCCTACAAAGACTTCTTGGCTTCTACTGAAGGGAATGATTTGAAATTTCGTCTGAAGCTTGGAAATGATGAGTTGTATTGTGTAAGCAACTTTCAAGTTTGTCCGACATCAACTTGCTGATTTTTTACTTTAAACCAAATATTCCGTCAAAGATTTCTTGTCTACTACTGAAGGGAATAATTTGAAATTGGTCTGAAGCTTAGAAATAATGATGAGTTGTAAGCTATTTTCAAATTTGTCGGGCGCCCACATCCTGTTTGTCGATACTTTGAATTTTAACTTTTGTCACAGATTTCTTGGCTTCAACTGAAAGGAATGATTTGAAATTTGGTCTTAAGCCTGAAAATGGTTAGAAATTTTCAAGTTTGTCGGACATCCACTTCCTGTTTGCTGAGACTATGAATTTTTATTAAAAACTAAATTTCCGTACAGATTCCGTGGCTACTACTGGAGGAAATGATTTAACTTTGAAATGATGAGTTGTATTGCGAAAGTGGTTTTCAACTTTGTTGTACATCCACTTCCTGTTTGTCAATACTTTATTAACTATAAACCAAATTATCTTCATAAATTTGTATTACTTGTATCAGCTTGGAATGATTTGATATTATGTGTGAAGCTGAGAAATGACATGGTTTGGTAAAACTTCAAAAAATCATTGTATCCAATAAAACGTACCTGCTGGAACATTCAAAAATTTCACCTATAGAGTTATACCGTTGAGAAAATTGGTATTTTAATTACTGGATGATACAGTATCTAAAAATACCTCAAATAGGATATGGACGAGCATCTAGGTATGGCATTATAGCCATACCTTTTCTTGTTTTACATTTAAAGTTTAAAAGTGGATAATTCAAAGCAAGGATTTGTATACAAATCCTTGTTCAAAGGTATAAGGTATATAATTGAATGAACCTTCACGTATAATCAAATTTGATGAAGTTTGTATTTATATCTATTCTAGAAAAAAATGCCAACACCGTCAAATTTCACCATAAAACATGCCCTTGACATGTTCATACCGATTTGAGGCCTTAAATTTCACGGATTTCGACTGGTTAAAAATTGGTTATCCCGGCTTCCCGAAAATTGTTTGCCATATGGGCAGTTTGATCAGGGGGTTCCGATGGTTGCACTCCCACTTTTCTTGAATCGCATGGGAATATATCTATATTTTTCAATTGAATGGCCGGACCCCCCCCCCTTTACGATCCCCCTTTCATCGATCTCTTATGGACCATATGATTGTTTTTGATAGCTACTTAACTGTCTCTCAATTTTTAATTATAAATTAATTTTCTTTTGAGTAACTTCTGTTTTTGTTTTTTGTTTTTAGTTTTTTTTTTCAATATGAGACGTAATTAAATGCGTTGGACAATACATTTAAAAATAGCAGCCAATCGAAATCATGGATGTGAGTTGAAAGGAAAAGCGACATCTGTCTTTTCTGACAAAATTAATGTTAATTTTTGAAAAAAATATTTTGTTGATACACGTGAAAAAAATAAATAATTTTCTGTCCAGAAAAAAAACCATAACCTCCCCTCCCCCATCAGGTTAAATGGTCGGTCCCTAAGCGTCAAATGGGTCAAAATTTTACTGTTAAACGTCATAAATATTTTTGCGTGATTCGTGAAATTAGTTGTACCGCTATCCTTATTTGGAGAAGATATTGTCATTTGTCAAAACATATTTTAGCAGAAAAGCTGGAAAATTCATCGTGAAGGCATAAAAATAATCATTATTGTCATTTTGCCTATATTTTTCCACTGTATTTTTTGCTGTTTAGAGTCATACATCCATTAATACCCTCCTACAACACAATATAGTAGTTTCCAGTAATACAGTAAACCTTTACCGTTTTGGCAAAAAAACGTATTTTTTGTGCAATACATTACCATGAATAAGCATTGAGTAGATATTGGGTTCATGCACATGAGACAAAATCTATACAAAAACATGGTAAATCAAAGCAATGGAATAAAGCTTTTATTGTTGTAAAGTATTATTTGTGAGGACAATGAAAAGAGCAGGTAAACATTTCTTACATGCTAAAAATGTTTTGTATGTAGAAAATGAAATTACAATGTACTTTTGCTACATATTGTTTTCTAAATTTAGTTAAAGATTAATTTCAATTAAAAGTTATCAAAATTTAAATGTTAAGGCCATTACAAAGCAAGGAAAAATCCAAATCTTTTATCAAGAGTGAGAAACTATTTAATTTTAGGGGTCTTGTAATATTTTAAAAAAGACAGAATGATTATCATATAGTTATGTAATTCAGGACCATACAGGTGAAAATGGGCAGGATGCAACTAATTGAAAATAAAATCCGGATCAGGCCGATAAGTGATTAGTTTTAAACAAAAGAAATGGAGCTCTTCATTAAACGAGACGAGAAAGGTCTACTTGGATTGTTTTCCGTAGTTACAAGTTTCAAAAAGTTGTTTCTAACTAGAAAATTTAATGATTTTTTAAATCGTGTATTTCATTAAGGTATAAAAATAATGTATATGTTCGCCGTTTTATTGTAAAGTTTGTAATTAGCTCGTAAATTGCAGTTTAAGTGAATTGAAGTGGGTGCCTATCATTTTGGATGACTCAAATATACATCTCCGGATTTTCTCAAAAATTCGCATACTGATTTGTATAGAATTGATCAATACGTGTGCCAAATTTCATTTCCGCCCTTCCACGCAGTGCTTCAGAAAAAAATTCTAAAGTTGTCGAATTCTTAAACATCCTCGCTCTAGTCGAATCGTGTTTACCTGTAATTATCGTGATTAGGTGACGTCACCGATCAATAATACCTATATTTAAATCTGATATACATTGTGTTGCGATAAGATGTTCTTTTTCCAAGCAAGTTCTTAGTTTTTTGTATGTGTGTGTGTGTTTTTTATTNGACAGTCCCTAAAGTACCAAGTAAGGCGACAAAGGTGTATATGTAACGATTCAACCACTTCTTAGTTCTTTAATTGCAAGTTGGCTAGCTAAATTCAACAATTTACACACCTGTCTTACCGAAAGCGTCCTGGAAAAAATGGCGGCCTTAAAAATTGTCTATCTAATTTGCATGTTTAGAAGGGAGATAATTTCACAAAATGACTTTTCGGACTGGGATATGGTATTAAATAAGAATTCCAGACAACCCTTAGAACAACTATAAAAAGCCGGGTCGGTCTTTTAACAATGATAAAAATCCAGGACAGTAGTTTAGCATAAGAAAAATACACTCAGGATAGATTGCTCCCTAATACATAAAACACCAAATCCGTATGGTATTTAAACGCGTCTTATGGTAAATTACCTTTTTACAGTTGATACAAGGAAAGATCATCTAAAAAAAAATCTTGATACTATTATTTTTTTTCAAATTTTCACCTAATTTTCCGGCATTTATTTTGAATGAAATTACATAAATCTTTTCACTGTTTTCATCAATACACAATTCGGTCGTTTGCAATTTTGGGACATTGAATGTTCAATTTATGGGAGTATAAACTGCACAAGTCACTTACGAACATACATTTGATATATATAGTAAGTGTCCTAAATGGGCCTGTCACACTATAACGCACAGCGCCAACGTGTACCAACGTGTGAGAATAGTTTCGTAATGGCCCTGTCATACTATAACGCACATTGGCAACGTGTAGAGATATTTTCGTACACGCTGGTGTGCGTTGTATAAGTTATAGGCACGTTCTTAACACGTTACAAACACGTTGACTCACGCTGGCGTGCGTTGTTGAACGTTTGGTTCGTCGGAAAATTTTGAACATGCTCAAAATTTCACGATGTTCGCCAACGCGTTGTTGATAAGTTATTCACATGTTAGACGAACGCTAAAGGTACGTTATACATGCAATGTGTGCGATATGCAGTAGTTTCTCGAAAGTTGTTTTAAACATGCAAAGAAAGCAAACCGAGCGTCCTTGTGACTAAGGAGTAACGTATTAGTCGATGTTTTATTATTAAAATAATGGTTAAAAAACAAGACAAAACTCTAGGAATGTAAGTAGCTGCTTTATTTCGGCATTAGACTGAGATATTTTTTTGAAAATAAATTTTGTGATTTTTGGGTACACATCCCTACTGCAAAAGCGTCGTATTTTTCTGTTACATTTCTACCTCTGCAAATGACATTGGGATGAAGAATTTCCAACCGATCTGACAAAAAATTGTCAAAACGCTATACAGACGTTCTCTGAATGCTGGAAGACCGTTATGGATGCGTTTGGTATACTCAAGTACGCTAGTAAAACGCCTTTGAAACATCGTCAAACGCTGTTACACGTTTTGTGACCGTTGCAGACAAGTTATGGATAAGTTTTCCGTGAGTTGTAGGTCGTTAGCCTGGCGTTATGAATGCGTCCAACAAGAGAATTTCTCCAATTTCTTCGGTGTGTGCCAACGTTCTTACAAAAAATCGCGAACGTCGGCACACGTTGGCTAGAACGTTATAGTGTGACAGGGCCTTAAACAATGGTGTGCGTTGTATAAGTAAGAGGCGAGTTTTAAACACGTTACAAACGCGTCGACACACGTCGCCGTTTGTGTTGAACGTTTGGTGTGTCCGAATATTTCAAAAAGGTTCCATATTTCACGACGTTAGCAAACGTGTTGTTGATAAGTTATGCACACGTCAGACGAACGCTAGAGGTACGTTATGCAGGCAATGTGTCCAATATGTAGTAGTTTCTCGAAAGTTGTTTAAAACCTGTAAAAACGCAAACCAAGCGACTTTGTAACTAAGGAGTCACTTATTAGCTGATGTTTTATTACAAAAATAATAGTCAAGGAGCATGACAAAATTCCAAAGGAATGTGAATAGCTGCTTTATTTCAACATCAGCCTCCCATATTATTTAAAATAAATTTTTAGGGACTTAAGGGACCTATCCCTCCTACAAATCCTTCGAATTTTATCCATTTCTACATATGCAACTGACATTGGGGTGAAGAATTTCCAACTGATCTGACGAAACGTCGTCAAAACGCTATACAGACGTTCTATGAATGTTAGAAGACCGTTATGGATGCGTTTGGTATACGTCAAGTACGCTAGTTTAAACGCCTTTGAAACGTTGTCAAACGCTGTTACACATTTTGTGAGCGTTGCAGACAAATTATGCATATATTTTCCGTGCGTTGTAGGTCACTAGCCTGACGTTATGAATGCGTTTAACAAGAGCATTTCTTAAACTTCTTCGGCGTATGCCAACGTTCTTCCAAAAATTCGGGAATTTCGGCACACGTTGGCTAGAACGCTATAGTGTGAAAAGGCCTTTAGACTTACATTTGTGAGCGAATTGATTAAGTATATAGTCCGATAGTGACGCGTTCCAATTCACACTCCAATAAATTCCTCTTTTACATTGTATAATCTTATCATATCACTACTAGAAATGACTGTGGTTTTTGTCTACCAGTACCAATCCTAACATGTTATTCCCGTGTTTACATTTGCCCGAATATTTCTATTCAATTAAGTGAATAGAATTTGAAAAAAAGGGAGTATTCCTTTTGGTAATACTAGTTCAATAAAATATTCTTTTTGCATTGATATGTATCACCAAATTATACAATTTCGTGGAGTTAATACTGTAAGTTACACTTGACAAGAAATACTTGTGCTTTTAAAGATGACAGATCTAAACAGGAATTTCTACCTATTAACTGAAGAATATGAACACAATGCTTATAATACCGGTGCTAGGGGCCGTCTTGAACTTACTATGAGGTATGAGCAAAGCTCATTGTTGAAGGCCTCATGGTGACTTCAAAACGAAGAACAACAATCAAAGCGTTGTTCCTTTGCTTATTTTTACCATGTATTTGTAGAGACTTTGTCTCATGTGCATTTACTCCATATCCTTTTATTCACCTTCAACAATTGTATTATACATTTCTGGTAAATATGGGTATTAGTAGTATTGCATACACTGGGAAAAACCAGTATTACCAGTATTGTAGATTTTGGAAATGACATTACCAGTACTGCAGATGACGTGAAAGTGTCTGTAGTATCATTAATGTCGAGGTCTTTTGGATGCATAAGATGAAGAAAATCAACAAGGTGAGGGTTGTTATGCTTTATAACGGTTGCTTATACTAACGGCTTGGGCCAGTTTATTATCTTAAATTTGAAGATTCCCTTGAATTCAGCCTAATATCAGTGGCAAAACTGATCGGCTTAAAGAGGTGGAATTCCGATACTTGTTGAAAAAACAAGTCTTCCAAACTGGAGAAATATATCGTTGATCAGAAATTCTAACATTTTAATCACTTTTTCTATGTGTCTTTTTTTCTCGGTTTTGTAGTCGTTTTTCGCAAACTTATTCTCTACTTTAAAGTATTTGTATCTTCTCCGTTTATACGAGAGAAACATCTATGCATTTAATTTTTCAGCCGAGAAGTCAGCTGTTCAAGAGGAATGAAATTAAAAAGTGTAGAGGCGTCAAAAGTTTCAATATTGTTACAGTGTCATACATCCTCCCAAGTGGTCTGAAAAAGAAAGGAAATGGGGTAAATGTCGAGGAGACAACATCCCATATCCAGGTTAAAACGACCAAAAACAAAACATCTAGGGGTCACCATATGGTCTTCAACACAGTGAGGAACCTCACACCATATAGTTAGCCCTAAATGGACCCGAAAAGGTAAAAAAGTGAATAAATCAATGGAAACCAACCACATCCAATAACCCAAATATCAAGAAATTAAAATTTTATAAGAAGACAAGGACAAGCCAATGACCAACATATTCCTGACTTGGGACAGGCGCAAAAATTGCGGTGGATTTAAACTCGTTTTCTTGGATCCAAACCCTCCCTCTATGTGTGGTGAATGGCTAAAAATAAATACACAAAAAGACTCACAGTAAAAATCAAACTAGAAAAAAGCCCAACTTATCAAGACGAGTACCCTTACAATGAAGTACATAAAACATGAAGACAATACACACAGGTACTGTCCGGACAAATGCTCGCAGTTACTGACAGCTAGCTAAAGACATAATTTCCGTTGACTATGATATCAAGCCTTCTTACATATGAAATTTCATTTGAAATACTTCTAAATAGATTTGGTATAACAACATCATCAATTATGAAAGAAGAACATGATATTGTGCAATGCCAAATACTGCCAATATGAAAAATTGTTTAAATAGAGTTCACGTATGTTCCTTCGATCGAGGGAACATACGTGGACTCAGAACACCTGACTTGGACAAGTTGTCCGTTTTATTCCTCAAGCCAAAAACGATCTGTTGACCAGTCAACAGTTTTCAGTCTATTGACCGCTTGCCTTATCTTGATTGGTTCAAAAACATCACGCCCATATCACATGACCACCTGTCGTCTGCACATCCAAATTGACGACGTGAATTTTATTTAGATGAAATGGAGCGTAATTAACAAAACTGAAAGTTTGCAGTTATATAAATGTATTACAGATGGATATTCCAAAAACATATTTTAAAGACTAAAACACATTGGCCATGAAAACGTATAACAGCTGTTTTCGGACCCAGTCAATAACTGTTTAATACACTTATTTGCTCATTGCACGTGATTTTATCGGACCATGAACTGTTGTCAGTATCAACAATGTCGTTACGCATGTTTCAGGAACATTTGACCTGAGGTCGCATACATACGAATCATTCCGAGAATACATTCTTTGCTGGTCAGCAAGTAATTAATTTAGGTTACATTTTCCTTAATTTTGAAGCTTTTAATATGTTTCAAAGAGGTATTGGACTTGGAAACTGTATACTATAACTTGAAATGCTGAATTCCCCTGGAACCCCAAAAAATGAAAAAATACGGCTTATATTTCTTTAACCTGATTGAATTGAAAATATGTTGATGTGGATGAGCAAAGCTGCAAAAATGTACGTATAATGAGAAAATCGCGATGTAAGAATAAAATATCTCTGATTGTCAATCAAAAGTGAGAAAAGGTGTGATGTCATGTTTTTTATCCCGGAAATCCTCAAAACTAGGCTAAGAGTAGTGTAGGCATCAAGAATATATATGTACGGGGTTAAAAATTTAACATCAATCGTCTTAGAAGCCCGACAAACCTAAACACCTTACCAAAAACTCTGGATGAGCGGAAAATGTGTGTACACAAGCCCTTAAAGCAATATGAGCTGTGATTTTTCCATTTTTTGGCTTCAGAACTCATTAAAGCAGTTTCAAGTCCAATTCATCGAGTTAACATATAAAAAAGCTTAAAAAGTAAAGAAAATTTTACATGTTTAAATTATTTACTGCCATGAAAAAAATGTATTTTCGGGATGAAACGTATGCATGCGAGCCCGGGTCAATTTTTCCCGATACATGCGTAACAGAAGAGTTTCTACTGAGATACTGCTTTTGCAAGTTCGAGACCCGTTTGGACACTCGACAAAAATGGAAAGTCCAATTCATCGAGTTAACATATAAAAAAGCTTAAAAATTAAAGAAAATATCACATGAATAAATTATATACTGCCATGGAAAAAATGTATTCTCGGGATGAAACGTATGCCTGTGAGCTCGGGTCAAATTTTCCCGATACATGCGTAACAGAAGGGTTTATACTGACATCATTTATACCGATACATGCGCAATGGGGTCGAAGTGCGTATCGATATTCCTAATTTAAGTGAATGGCATTTAATTTCTGTAGATGCGACTCGATTAAGTGCCTGATTGGCGTAAATGTGCACCTTTTTGCAGTCAATTTGTTATTACCGCCAATCATGCACTTAATCGAGTCGCATCTATAGAAATTAAAAGCCATTCACGAAAATAAGGATATTCTCGATACGCACCTCGACCCCAGTGATGCGTAACAGAAGTGTTTATACTGACAACATCTCATACAAATTTTCTGAGACTCATACTGCCCAAATAAATATGATATCATTTATCAATGCACATTTGTTCGGCCAATGAAGTTGAGGTAGTATGAAATATTATATGGCTAGATATCCGGTTTAAGATAGTCGTCTTAAAAATGAGAGAGCGGCAACGAAATGAAAACATGACGGTAAAAAATACGGATTCTTTTAAAACTCTCCCCTTTGCCAAATAAATTAACCAAAATGAAAGCAATGAACATCTATCTAAAAATGTTTTACTCACATACGAGCTGTCAACACTGATTTCTTCCTGTCAGGGTGCGGTATCCCCAGACTTTGTGAGCGAATGTTGATTTCTTCGTATAAACCTGCGGAGTAGCTAAGAAAGTGTTTTGTCGTTTAATTTTATACCAACCTACACACTCATTTTGAAGCTTCACTCAGCAGTTTCCGACCAAGCATTAAGTATTAACAGTACGGTTACAAGTAGATGAGAACACTAAAGCCTATTGGTTAAAACTAATCCAATGAAAGGTCTATTTACTTTATCGATACAATGGATGATTCTTCTTGTGGTCTTGACTCATGTACCTATGATTAATTCATTAGTAGTCTACTAAATTAAAGGAATACAGGAATAATGCAGAGACAGAATCTGATCCAATATATTGCAAACCAACTTATTTTCGCAGATACTTTATTTCGCGTTTTGTCACTTCTGGTTAGGTTTGCGGCGATTAATTTTTTATTTCTGTTGATGCATTTATATAAGGATAAAAGAAATTCATCATGATTTTTTTTCGCGATATATTCTTCCGTAAATGGTGGTTTATATTGGGAGATGACCTATGTGAGATCGATGCACGCGACCTCATCTCACACTGGTACGTGTTGATTTTTGTGATACAACAATCGTAACCATGACTAAACGTCATAAAACACATGTAGCCCTTTTCACAAAAAATCTTACGACAATTTTTAATCGTAAGTCAATATGAAATGTAAAAGACTTACGAAAAAATTTTATCGTAAGATTTTTTTGTGAAAGAGCCCCTGTCGTCACAATATAAGGAGCACTCAAATGACGACAACGTTGTTCAAACAGTAAATGTTTCCAGACGTTTCTTTTCGCTTTTTACGGAAGAAATAGGTACTTGCATAAGATCAAAATTAAAGATCGGGATATCTTTCAATCGTGTAAGAAATTCTACGTCTTTTCCTCTCGTTCCGCTACGCTCCACTCGAGAAAAGACGAAATTTCTTACACTTGTGAAACATATCCCGATCTTTAATCTGACCTTATGCAAGATCCTATTATTCTCATTCGCGAACATCGCGAAAATAAATCGCTTGCGAAAATAAGTTAGTTTACAGTACTATATAGAGACAATGACTCTTTAACCTAATATAAGGTTGATTGTAAAGCAGGATTTATTCAAAATTCCATTCAATGTTGTTTATGATTATGTTTTGTCAATTGATATTAGTTGTGTCATTTATTCTGCAAAACTTGTGCAATAAGTGCGCAATGATTATGACATATTAAAAAGAAGAAAGTCTGCGAAATTTACAATATCGATTATGAAGTATTTTCGTGAGAGTTTAATACGAGAATATAAAATACACAGTAAATTGTTATGCTGTACACGTGTTTGAAGGAATAACCTCTCATCAGCAACACTAGAATCAGATAATACAGAAAGCCATAATAAACCAAATACTAAAAAAAGTTCTCATTATCATGTATGTATAACTTGTATTGTCCAAAAACCTTGCAGTATATTGCCCCATTCGTTAGAAGGACTTTTGCATTGTGATGGATGGCCCGGTCTTCTACTGCATTATTGTATAATTTGTACCTGTTTTTTAATGTTATCCTCAGTCGTAAACTTGCGTAGTAAATAAACGAAAACAATTATAAGAAGACATGTCATCAACTTGATGTACCTATGCAAACTTTACCAAAGACCGTTAAGAAAAGAATGAAAAAAATATTTTCCGCCTAAATCAACTGTGTATCACTTTTTATTTCGTGAAGGGAAAATTAGTTTGCTTATAACGGAACAAACTTAACAAAAGTACAGTGTGCAGTTGATGGTGTCCCGGATGTTCATCTGCACGATAGCTGTTCTGTGGTAAATCCATTTCCTACTGATAAGCTTTTTTTTTGTCATTGGTATTATTTTCAAATTAACCTATTTTTATTTATTTTTTTTAAGAATTGAAGTCAACGTCTTTTAAAATTATGCAAAAATTTCAAACAACTCATCATAAGCTGGCCATTTTGAAATGGAAAAAAAGTAAAATGTTTGAAAAACTTGGAACTGAAAATATGTTCATGCACATAGAATCTGACCAACAGACTTAAGTCCTGTTTTTTCTCAAACTTGTTGCAGTTCAAACAGAACCTCATACATGCCTTAAACTAAGCCTAACAAATGTTTGAACCCCTGTCGTGCTGCGCCTGGACTGGACTGAGATCCATATGTAGTTCAGATGAGCACCTCTTGCAGTTCTTAAAACATACAGAGACGCACTTCTTTCTACTAGTGTCAAAGAAATTTTTATTTCCGATAATATCAAATATCAAAACATCACATTGTTGCCAATTTTCACTGCATAAACTGCAAAATTGTACAAATAAAACATGGGTATAATCAACGATAACAAAGTTCATCTCGTTATAGCACATGGTCACACTATTATTTTTTTGCTTGGGATGCTGACATACCTGCAAAGATACATGCATAGATATAGTAAAATTATCCTAAATATACAATTATTTAATCATAAACAGTAATTGAGATTTGAACTGGAATGTAAGTCACTCAAACAGGAAATGTAGGTTAAAATTATATAAGTTTTCCTGCGAATGCTGACCTACAATCAAGGATGCATGCACCTACCAAGCTATCATGTACACTAACTAAGATCAGAATTCTGACGTTAACTTGAATTTTAGTTTCTCGAGCGAAAAATGTGGGTCAAAATTACCAAATTTTGTACCTTCAAAGAGCCATGCATAAATTATGCAAGATAAGACGGTCCTACCGTGTTTTAAAATGTCTTTAAATGTAACTCAAGCAATGTGGGTTAAAGTGACATAAGTTGCCTTGATGCTGACCTACCAATTGAAATGCATTCATGCTATATAATCCTGCCATGCAGTGATTGAAATCTAAACTTGGACAAAAAATTGAAATTAAATGTAAGACAATCAGGCAGAAAATGCATGTCAAAATGCACACTTACTTTGCCTGGATGCTAACCTGCAATTAGAGATGCATGCATGTGCAAGGTTGAATGATCTTGCTTTGTGCATCTATGAGATCTAAACTCTGTAAACTTGAATGTAAAACGCCCTAGCGGACGTTGTAGGTTAAAGTAACCAAATTTTGCCTGGATGCTGACCTGTAATTAGAGATGCATGCATGCATGTCCAAATAGAAGAAGAAAAATGATTGACACTTTTATAAAACGTTTAAAGCCTTGTCAGAACAACATAATGACGACAACTTTGTTGGAATAATAAACAGATATATCATGATTAGGAGGGGTTTTTGCCAAAAATACAAGTCGCGGGCCGTTAAAATTTCCCGAGCCTGAAAGGCGAGGGAAATTTAGACGAAAGACTTGTATTTTTGGCAAATACCCCGACTTATCATGATATATCTGTTTAATTACACCGAATGTCTCTTTAGATGACTCTGGGAAAAATACCACGGTGGGGTGATATTTGCCAAATAAATACCCCGGCTATACAGCTTACTTACATAAGGTGTAATTATTTAGAAAATCTGATTTGTTCATAAATATCACTGAAAGGTTGCAAATAATACCGACCCATCTTTAAAAAAAGGCATATATTACAGAACATACCAAACCTACTTGAAGTACTGATTTCATTCACTTCATATAATTCTGGATCTTAATTTTTTTAAATAAATATATTTCTTCAATACGGGCAACATACATTCCCTTCAATGCAAAGACCGAAAACTCAGTATCATCTAGAATCTGAATTTCTGACAGTAAAAATTATAATTAGATTATTTTTTTTTTTGCTCACCCATAAAATATTTTTTCAAAAGACATATTTCATATATCTTGTGCAATGTCCAAAGCCTCTATATTGCGACATCCATAGAAAATTTCTATGTGTATTGTATAAATTCATGATTATTAATGATGATTTTTTTCTGCATTTTTCGGATAATAGAATAAAACAGTTACTGTATCCATTTTCGGTAAATGTGCAGTGTTATTGACTTTTGGGAAAACAGATATTCATCTCGCCATGCGGCTGGGTGAATATCTGTTTTCCAAAAAGTCAATACCACTGCACATTTACCTCAACAAAAGACAGTAGCTATATTCTATTTATGTATATGCTTTCTTTTTCTGTTAAAGTTCGTAAAAGATTTTTATATTTTGAATTTGAGTTGCTCTCTCTCAAATAGGTGCTTTTTTGCAATCTCCGCTTTGATTTTATCTGCACTGAAGAGACATAAGTTGTCGAAATGCGCATATGCAGAATTTCAATTTTAAATTTAAAGTAACTTCGGTATATAGTCATTTGGTTTTAAAAAAATTATTTTTATAATACATTAAGATTCAGTGCAAAAGTCCTTTCATTTAATACATTGTTCATGTATTTAATTGATAACTTTTTAAAAATACATTTCTATTGTGCAGTTAAGAATGTAATCGGTGATTACAGGAGTTTCAGCAGCTGTAACCGATTAAATTACGATTACACGTAATAGGAACTTTCGCGTAATTGAAGGCGGAAACGATCGTCTCAAATACATATAACCGAGTAAAATTCCGGCTATATGAAATGAATACGGTATTCCAAATTGTATACTTTTATTTTGCGGTATCTGGACACTTCCAGACCCAAGATCGAAACTGAATAACAATATAAAATGTCAAATATATATAGATAATTAAAAACAGTTGTTATGTAAACAGATTAGTGTCCAAAGATATTAAATAACTCAATCCGGCTTCCAGCGCGACAAAAATATTTTGAACAATAGAAATAATTGAGAGGTCAATTTAAAACGAAAGAATAAAGGAAAGAATAAGAATAAATATATAAACTTACTTGTCACAATTAGCACTAAAATTATGTAATTAAATGATTAAAATGTAGAAGAAGAAATGTCCGAATAGAATATTAAACGAAAACGATTAATTTGAATTAAAGTCCAAATGTCCAAATATTTCCCGGTTACATTCTCCCTTACTCCCCTTAAACTCGGTCCCCGAGTTTGCCAAATATTCACTTAGTTTTATCTTTTTGGGTACCGTCCTCTTGAACACTTTGCTTTGTACACTTGTCGTTGATGTCTTGAGTTTGCTGCAGAAAATTCAACTTCACGGTCAAATCTTGGATGTTCACATTGTTGTTTGAGATCGTTCACTTCTCTTTGCAATAAACGCTCCTTCATTTGACTATTTTGAACGTCTATTGTCAAACGTTGCTTAGTCTGTTCCAGATTCCATATGGTTTTATTCAGACAAGCTATTTCTTGTTTGGCCTTTCTAAAATAATTTCACTGTCTTCTAATTCCATATTTAAACTACGAATTTCATGCGCAAAGTTCCATCGATCTTTTTTTAAATCTTCATTTTCTGTTAACAAACTATCAATTTCGACATTTTCCTTCAGTTTCAGTAAGTCCGAATTTCGAATTTTTAGTTTTGAATTTGCTTCTGTCAGCTTTCTATTTGCGACTTTCAAAGTTTTTAAATTCTCCTTTCTGATTTCTTCTTTAGAGACCGCAATAACTGCCAGTTCATTATTGTCAATTCCACTGAACGGAAATTCCGATAATCTCTTCTGCTCCAAAAATTTCTGCATTCTCTCGGCGTCTCTTTTAAGTTAAGATTTTGATTTTCTTTTCAAGCTATTTTCGGATTTCTGATGAAAATGACAAACACGAGAAAAATGTCCATGACGTTTACACTTGTAACAAAATGAATTTAGTGCGTTGCATATATGTAATTTAAACATGCTTACGGTTTTTCCACAATACTTGCATAGGAATTCCATATCAGGCGTTGTAAATGGTTGTCCATTTCTATACGGCTGGTTAATCCAGTTTCCATTTGTCATGTTATTTCTCCACGTATACATTTCTAGTTGGGGAAACTAGTTCTGGTAGAGCTAGGTACTCGGAATCGAAGCACTGTTTCTCACCAAATATAACCGAGTAAAATTCCGGCTATATGAAATGAATACGGTATTCCAAATTGTATACTTTTATTTTGCGGTATCTGGACACTTCCAGACCCAAGATCGAAACTGAATAACAATATAAAATGTCAAATATATATAGATAATATGTAAACAGATTAGTGTCCAAAGATATTAAATAACTCAATCCGGCTTCCAGCGCGACAAAAATATTTTGAACAATAGAAATAATTGAGAGGTCAATTTAAAACGAAAGAATAAAGGAAAGAATAAGAATAAATATATAAACTTACTTGTCACAATTAGCACTAAAATTATGTAATTAAATGATTAAAATGTAGAAGAAGAAATGTCCGAATAGAATATTAAACGAAAACGATTAATTTGAATTAAAGTCCAAATGTCCAAATATTTCCCGGTTACATACACCTGCCGATCACTGGGGGAATGCCGATGGTCGTAACTGAAAGTTACGACCATTTCAATATGGCGACTACATCAGCGGTTGACTTTGATTTTGTTATTTTTCTTTATGTAAACGTACATTCCTGTGGTAAAAATGTACCACAATTGACATTCCTTATTATTGACAATACGTAGAATCACCACTTAAAGTCAGCGATCGTCTCAAAGTCGGGTAAATGCTGATCAAAAACACGAGACATGATGGTCGTAACTAATACCAAACGTTTTTCTATGATGGTCGTAACTCCGCAATGATTCACCCATACTATTGAACAAAGTGACCTATAACAAACGATTTTGAAAGACCGGGACAAGAGAAAACGATATTAATAGGATATAAATGAATTATACTATAACATTAAACTCCTTTGACAAGAAAAAAGACCTAGATAAGTGTCCTCAACCATTATGTCGTGACTATGAAAAGTATGAAAAAGAGGCTCAGAGACTAAGCCTGTATCGCTCAACCGACAAACTTCTTAAAAGAAGAGAGTGAAAAAGATTTTAAGCCCATGGTCAAATTTTAAACTTTGTTTCATTCTGTTGGTCATTTTTTTTTATCGGATCCAACGAAATGACCTTCTATATTTGAATTTGATCTGCACTGAAAAGCATCAGTTATCGAAAAACTAAATCCACAGTAACTTCGGTACTTTGTTATCTATTCAAAATTATTATAAAGTCTGGTTGAATTTGCTTCTACAGTTCCGAAGATGATCAAAATATGATTTCCCACAGGGTTCAATGTTCCAAGCTGGCGGCCATGTTTTTTTTCGGATCTTACCGATAGGAGCAGTCTTTAAGGACCTCTTATACATCATTCCAATACAGTTTTCTAAAATTTGCTCCGATATGTTTAGAGCAG
The DNA here is from genome assembly GCA_002080025.1 of Modiolus philippinarum. Classification (NCBI taxonomy): domain Eukaryota; kingdom Metazoa; phylum Mollusca; class Bivalvia; order Mytilida; family Modiolidae; genus Modiolus; species Modiolus philippinarum. Next base: position 54,813 of record MJUU01034135.1, on the reverse strand, counting down.
ATGATGAATATGAAGATTTTCCCAAGAATGATATATGGAAGGTTCTTTATTCAGATTACTTATTTTTTTTATCTGATAATAAACAAGACCGCCAGCACAAAACATATCTAAACATAGGACCCTATTGGAGAAACATTACGTTCATCACCTGCTGTAAGCATTTTGTCAGGTGAGCGATTCAGAATCAGTGTCTGAGCTTCTAGTTTAACCATGCATTTGTAGAGACTTTGTCTAATGTGCTTTTACTCCTTATAGCCTAAGCGTCCCACCACTCTCACATCGCTTCACTGCGTTTACAGTAATCAACGCTCGTGACGCTTGGCAGTATGGTTACGGTTTAATGGATGACCATACATGGAGTAAGCTTATTTGCATATTTAAAAATAAATAAATAAAGGGCTACGCCGAGCGCAGCATGATACGACCGCAGCATGTTGAACACTGAAATTTGAAAAGTGTAATTCAAAATGAATGAGGACACAGTAAAGAACTTGAAACAGTAATGAAATGGACACAATAAAGAGCTTCACCCAATTATTAGCTGCACACAAACTAATTAATATAACTAGAGGCTCGGAGACTTAGCATGTATCGCTCACCTGACAAAATGCTTCTATGCTATGCATGACCAAAAATGAAGTTTTTTACCAATTGGGTCTAATGTTAAGCTACGTTCTCCGTTAGCACCCATGTTTTGTCTGATCCTTTTAAATAAATACCGAAGTTACTGTGAATTTTGATTCTGCATATGCGCATTTCGACAACTTATGTCTTCAGTGCAGATAAAATCTAAACGTTTGGAAGACCATAAAGTCAAAGATGTTTAAAAACTGATAGAGAACAAATTACCAAATATGATCTAAATAGAAAGCCAAAATCAGCTAAGGACAGAGCTTTGCATGAGGGAGATACTCCTTAGTTTCAACAAAATTTACATAAAAATTAGATATTGTAAAACTTCAAATAGAATCGGATTTCGGGTCAGCACCGAAGTACTGACTACTGGGCTGGTGAATACCCTCGGGGACTAACAGTCCACCAGAAGTGTCATCGACCCGGTGGTAACAAATAACTAAATAACGAAGTTACTGTAAATTTTGATTGATTCTGCATATGCGCATTTCGACAACTTATGTCTCTTCAGTGCAGATAAAATCTTAACGTTTGGAAGACCATAAAGTCAAAGATGTTTAAAAACGGATAGAGAACAAATTACCAAATATGATCAAAATATAAAGCCAAAATCAGCTAAGGACAGAGCTTTCCATGAGGGAGATACTCCTTAGCTTCAACAAAATTTACAAAAAAAATAGATATTGCAAGATTTCAAATAGAATCGGCTTTCGGGTCAGCACCGAAGTACTGATTACTGGGCTTTTGAATACCCTCGGGGACTAACAGTCCACCAGCAGTGGCATCGACCCAGTGGTAACAAATAACTAAATAACTAGATATTTTTAAGAGGATTTTCTATCAATTTAGTAAATTTTGCTTAAATAGTTTCAGAGAAGATGATGAAAAGACATGGTTTTCTCATACCGGGCTCCAATGTTAAACTATCTTCTGTACTGAAGGCCATGTTTTTGTTGGATCTAAATGAAACGATAAGTTTTTGTAAACTACCTTCCATACATCATTCCTGTTAAGTTTGGTTGAATTTGCTTCAGTGGTTTCACAAGAGATGATGAAAATGTGATTTTCCCTTTGGGTTCAATCTTAAACCTAAATACTTCACTGGCCCGTTTTTTTAATTGGATCAGAGTGAAACGAGTAATTAAACCTAAGTTTAGCGCTGGCGGCCACGTTTTTTTTTTTGGATCGGAACGAAATGAGCAATCTTTGTACAGACCTTCCATACATCATCCCGGTAAAGTTTGACTGAACCCCATTAAAATCCATTAAAAAAATAAAGATTCCACATATTTGAAAATTGCAATTCCAGCCACTTTGACCTTTTATAGCTAAGAAATGGCAAGAGCTATCTTTTGACATACTACCAAACACTTACAACAAGAGGACTAAAAAACAAAAAAATCAATGAAATCCGATGAAAAATAAAAGATTTCACTTATTTTGAAAAATTGCAATTTGGCCCCTTTGACCCTTGTAACTCAAAAACTGAAGGGGCTACGCCAAATCCAGAGGAATCCACAGAAAAAATCCCATCGAAATCCGATGAAAAATAAAAATTGTAGGTAACCTGCAATTTTGCAAGTTTGTCCCCATTCTGCCCCTCGTAGCTCGGAAAACAAACAAGTTGTCAAAAATCTGATGGTACAGCTCTATGTTCATTTTCAAAAAGAATCCATTTAAAAAACTGCATCAAAATTTGACTAAAAATAGAAATAAAGATTTTTTTTAAAATCGCCCCTTTTGTGCCCCATTTATCTCGTGAACGGTACATGTCATGTAAATCCGTTGACATACTGCTGAAAGGAAATTCAATTAGAAACTCACTGAAAGAAACCCCACCAAAATCCAATAAATAAGAAAAATATTCTAGAGCCAAATATGTGAAAACACCAAATTTTGCCCTTTTTGGCCCCTTTTTGAAAATTGGAGGGGCCAAAATGACCAAAACCAATCCAAGCCTTCCTTTTGTGCCAAGGTACACTGTAGTAAAATTTCATAAGGATTGGTCAACTGGAACTAAAGTTATTGCCCAAAAACAAAAGTGTCTACAGACGACGTCAACGACGACGACAGCGCTATACCATTATACGACCTCAAATTTTTTGCGGTCGTATAATAAAAGTATTTAGCAAAGAAATTACTAAAAAAAAGTGGTCTAGGGTGACACGTTTCGCTAACTAGCTGTAATCCACAGTAAGATAATCTGAATAATTATGAAGTTCATTTAGTTTAAGGAAAGGTTTACACCAGTATGTGTAAGACTATGGACAAATGCCAAAGTCTCAAGCAAAATCGAAAATAATGTTTTGGATTGAAGTCGAATAACCATGTTTTTGCACAGGAATATATTTAACAAGGTGGGTAATGGGTTTTGTTCCATTTTAAAGACGTTGGATTCATAGGGCAATGATGTTTCGTCTACAAATAATCGAGTCATATCGGTACTTATATAAATAGAAAAAATATAAGCTGCTAAAACATACCTTTGTTGAACACTACCACAAGTATTCCGTTACCTGACAAACAATTTTTAGTCATACCTTAAATATTATAAACATTACCGTTGATATAAATTAAAAGAATAGGGACTAAAATAGATCATTGTGGAACATCACCATTAGCTTTCCCGTTATCTGACCAATATTTTTTTTCAGTACTTATGAACTGGATCTTGGATTCAATTCGGAAGACAATCTAAAAGATGCCCTAAATTTACAATGAGCTTCAATTTTAACAAACAAGTTAAAAAGCTTTTAAAATTTCATAACAGCAGTAAACATATTATTTCGATTTTCGAAGCTAGACATATATTGTAAACATATGTATCTATGTATCTTGATTTCGTTTCCATTGGCGCAGGGATCGTTTGCTTCAGCTTACAAAAGTACATTTTTTGTAACTGTTTAATGTGATTTATACATGTATGGTTTTATAAAGTAAACATTCAGTAGGCTGATTGATCTACATTCCTAACTGTTGAAGGACTGAATAACCAAATACCGAAGTTACAGCAAATCTGATCGATATTTTCATAAATTACTGAAATAGCCAAGACAAAATGCCATATTCACCTAAAAAACTTGACCAGCGCATCTTAAAACTTTTGAGGCTTGTTTAGGGTATATTTGGATACGGGATATTTACCACTTTTGCTAATGGGATATGGGATATTTGAGGCAAAAAGTTCTGGGATATGGGATTTTTTGACTGTGAAAAATGGGATATTTCAATAATTAATGGGATATCTTTGATTTTCAAAGGGATATTTTCGTCCAGACTTACTGGGATATGGGATATTGGGACCCCCCCCCCCCTAAACAAGCCTCACTTTTATGACGGATAAGTTTTGCTCTTTCAGTTTTCTTGAAAATTGGTATAACAATGGCACATATCCCAAATGTAAAGCTATATAGACACTAGCTCACGTCTTCTTTTTTTTGCAATTTCATACTGTTTTCCCTAATTGTATAATATCAACAATATAAATATATGATTAATGTAGTAATAAATTTTAAAATATCAAAATGTCAAAATGTGCAAAAATGCTTTCAAGGAGAAAATGAAGTAGTTGAAATCTTTATTTGGAAGAATGAATGAAGTTATTGAAAGCTTATCTAACAGACGACCTGTTGCATTTGCAAAATTTGTCCATTGAAGGAAGAAAATAAGAGGAAAGTCTTAGCTGAGGCAAATAGTGTTCAATCTACTTATTAATTCTAGATAAAATATGTTAAAGTGCCTAATATGTCCCGTGTCTGAAGGATAGTAAGGTACACGAGTAGCAATAAGACTGTTTCTCTTTTTTGTGTTTAAATGCGACAAACTGTTTCTATTTTTCATTTTAATGCACTAATTATATAGAAACATTAACGTTAGCAACTAATTAACGCCTTCTACTGAAGTCCCAGTAATAAAACAGTATGTATACGTAAAGTTTCGAAAATATATCAGCTTAAAAATTCCAAGTTACGACCATCATTGAATTTAGTTACGACCATCATTGGATTTTTTTTATTTTGAAGTTACGACCATCAGGTCTCGTTATTTTGATCGGTATTTACACAAAGTTAAGACGATCAATTGTTACAAGTGATGATTTCACGTATTAACAATAATGAGGAGTTGAATTGGAATATGTTTTCATATCAAGAATGTTGGTCCATATGAAGAAAAACTTAAAATTCAAAATCAACCGCTGAAGCAGCCGCCATGTTTAGATGGTCGTAACTTCCGACCATCGGCTTTCCCCCAGTTAAGTACAAATAAATGGAAATGTATACGCCTGCCAGTTTCTATGGAAGCCGGATGCGGCCATTTTCGCGTTTTCGCGTTTTCGTGTTTTCGTGCTATCATTCAACAACGCGAAAAGGCGAAAACGCGAGATCAAGAAAGCGAAAAGACGAAAACATGAAAAGTCGAAAACGCGAAAAGGCGAAAACGCGAGAACGAAAACGCGAAAACGCGAAATCCCGCACACGAAAACGCGAAAACATGAAAACGAAAACGGGAAAACACGAAATTAAATAGATCTTGCCTTTTCGCTTTTTCGCGCCAGACATCTCGCGTTTTCGTGGGTAAAATCTCGTGTTTTCGCCTTTTCGTGTTTTCGCGTTTTCGAGTTTTCGTGTTTTCGCCTTTTCGCCTTTTCGTGTTTTCGCGTTTTCGTCTTTTCGCCTTTTTTGCCTTTTCGTCTCGGAAGTTTACATCTGACGCATGCGTCATTAATATACAAAAATGTGGTCGTCTCAAAATATTATATTGATAGCTTTAGCACAAAAACTATATGATTTTTTGTATATTTATAATTTAACCACATCATGGGCCAGAGCAATTTCACTACTTAGATCGTGATTGGTTTAAACATATCTATTCAATAAAGGAGGGGGTAGGAGAGGGTCTTATACCACATTCTCGTGAAAATAAATGTAGAATCCCGAATTCCGGGTAAAATAATTTGTCAATCCCGTTTTCACTGTAAAAAATCATGTAACTGGAAAATTTATCCTAAGGGGCCGACCATTTAACTTGAAAGGGGGGGTATGGTTTTTTTAAAGAAAAAAAATAATCTGGAGCCGATTTTATGTGAAAAAATATTTTGGCTGCCAAAATGCTGAAAAAAAATTTCTGACGGAGGCTTTCTGTCCCAAAAGAATAATGTTAAATTTGAAAAGAAATATTTTGTTGATATACGTGAAAAAACTAAATAAATTGTAAAAAAAACCAGACCCCCCTTTTTCAGGTTAAATGGTCGGTCCCTAACTAAGTGGATAATTTTATAAAGACCTAACAATTTATTCGGTTTTCAGTGCTATCAGTTTTGACTGTAACTTACTTCTTTGTTTGAATAACGGATGTAGTGTCCGTCTTTTTCTTTGTACTCTTACGGTCTAAATATACGCGCCCAGCTCGTAGCAGACCGTACAAGTATATTCATACGGTCCGACCGTATGCGTATGGTCCGACCATACACATACGCATTGGCGGATCCAAAAGGAGGGGGAGTCCGTTGGTTGGAACCCCACTTTTTTGGACAATCATGTAGTTTTTAATGAATATCCTGATGTTTTACTAGTTTAGTTTAATACAATTTTATTGCAAAAATACAAAAGGATTGGACTAAAAGTTATCACAACTTAATTATTGTCCTCTCCTGATGATAAGGAAATTACATAAACTAATAAATGACGACAAAAACAGACATAAGTAAATTGAAGAAAAGGAAAAAATATAATTTTTGCATTTTGTTCATACTTCAAAATAATTAACCTTAATTACTAACCTTACTTAAAATCTTTTTGTGTTTCTTATAAATGCACGAACGTGTTCAAATATTTTAGAATTCATTTCAAACTATACGTATCATTTCCAAAGAGAAGTGTCTGAATATCAATATTAACATTTGGAAGACTATTACATAAGATTGTTCTTCCGTCTTGTTACAACGGACATTGAAACAGATAATGAATAACATCTTCATAAGCAGATCCGCAATGACATTTTGGGTCATTTACAATATTTATTTTTAAAAGATCTGCATTAAGAGTCTCATTTATCTTTAAAAGATCTGCATTAAGAGTCTCAACCTAGTATGTAGCACGTTTAATTTCCATTTTCCCTCATTATAGTATTCTGGGGATTTGTAGATGATAGGTTTTATGGAAGGGGATTTCCGCCCAAATTCAAAGCTTGTTAAATGGGGTCCGTAGAAATACCGCAAAGGACCTCCTTAGTGCACAAAGAACAATAAAAGTGCACTAAGGACTTGAAAGTGTAGTCCTATTTGCACAAAAGAGGTGGCATATGAAAGCTCTTGTTTTCAAATATTTTTAAAATGTATCTTCATTAAATTCTGAGTTATTAAATTTTTTTGTACGCACGTGCCACTAATCCTTTGATCCTTACCGTGTCACTATACGCAATCAGGTGGAACAAATGGCACTAAACAAAATTCGATGTATGATTGATACAGGTAAGAATATGGAGATAATACAACGGGCGCATTACTTTTCCGGAAATTTTTCAAATGTAAATTATTACGTTTCCGCAAATTAAAAGTGTACGTTACCGAAAATGTTCAATTGGCATGCATTGTACGTTTCCGAAAATTACCGCTGGCGTATGAGTTATAGCTTCCATTGCTTTTTCATTATAATTCATTACGGTTAAAAATCGATGTTTGACAAAAAAACATCGTCAACTTTGTGTACTGGGTGGATCCATACTATTGGGATTAATTTTAGTAAGACTTCACTGGTAAATCCACCAAAATTTACATATGTATATATTTTTTCTGTTTTTTTTTTTTCTTT